>VKOC01017440.1:0-31814 GCA_009364415.1 Spea multiplicata | reverse complement strand
AGTCCGCACAGGGCGCCAGAACACCTAAGGCCGGCTCTGGATACCTTCATAGATAAACTTTATGCTTCTAATCATATTTCTAGATTAGGTTTTCTGCTGTATGACGGATCTGATCCAGAGAAATCTAGATATAAGGAAATGGGAATTTACTGCCATTTCGGGCATTGTGTTTATTTACATGGTCTATACGGATGGTTTAAAGCACCTGCCAAAATTCATAAATTTCAACAATCAGTTCCTAGCAGCTGTTGAATATGTGCTAACAATGAGGGCTCCCTATATCATATTTGGTGGGATTGTGAGAGCTTGTCCTCACTTAAGCAAAACGGGACTGATTTAAACTGAGATAATTGTAATATAATCTTGCAACCCCATCAATTTTCATTTCATATTGATTTACCCTTGATGAAAATGCTAAAAATGCAGTATCTTGCTTGCAGTCAACATCTGTACAGCAAGGAACTGGAAAATAACTGAGGCACCTAACTGGGAGGAGATTTGTAGACAGATTAATTATCAGTATAAAATGGAGAACATTTTCCATCTTTCACATAAGAAATGTTAGTGTATGAGGACATTTGGTCTGGATGTGCTAAGTATTATATATACTGTAGTGTAAATTGCTTATTTGACCTCTTGTAGGATTGAGGGCTCGATTATTTTATCCTCTACTTCTTTTGCCCAATTACTGGCTATTTTTCAGACTCATGTCTATCTGTCCCATACTTACATCTGTGCATATGTGTATGATAAAATATTCCATACTCTGCTCTTGGTTTTTTTATGTCCCACGTGACATATCTTACACTTATCCATCAGTCATTATCAGTTGCCACAGCTCAGGCCATTTTTCCAGTTTACTTAAATCCTAGACCATTTGACTTCTCCTTCCAGGAACATCAATCCTTTTGCAAATCTTTGTGTCATCAGCAAAAAAGACATACCTTACCATCAAGACCTTCTCCAATACCACTAATGAAAATATTAAATGCAATGGGTCCAAGTACAGATCACTGGTAACAAGGTAACAGTGTACTCCTTTGATTGGAAAGGAGGTTTTTCAGCTTATTACTGCATAGTAAATCCATTTGTTTTATGGCCTAACTAGGGTTGTCGCCCGGCCGGTATTTTGCTGGCGCAGCTGGTAATCAACGTTCTGAAGCCAGTGATGGCAAAATACCGGCAATGCAAAAGCCAGTATTTTGTTGTGCAGTGGGAACTATCACACATTTTCTGGGACAGTTGCCAAGATGGTTACAGGCAGGCTTAAACAAGTTGTGATATTTGACAGTGTTCCCAAACTCTAGCCCTCACTGGTAGAGTTGTTGCTAGTCTCCTGCGATACCGCTATGATGTATGTGCCCCAATACAGCTGAATGAAGTAATAAAAATCCCACTGCTCGAATGTTGGAAATCATACGGGAAACGGAATTTATTATCCAGCATTGGGCTCATGGCTATACAAGACAGAGGTGTCTAAGTTACGACCAAATGCCCTCAAGCATTAGTGGAACCAAAAAGGTATGAGTAAAGTCTTTTTAGCCAAACACTGTGCAATGTGAAAGACATTAACCAAAAAGCAAAGCACTTACTTAGACCCAGCCACACAACACCTGGACGTGGTGTGAATAATACACTAATAATTTATTTTACCTATGCATCATGATTAATATAAAGTACAGCATAAGGTTGTCCCGCAGGTATGAATGCCAGGACTAGAGTGTGAACAAACAGATTCCGTCTGCACTGTAAAACAAGGCAAGAGTATAAACCCAGCATTCCTTTCCAAAAATGTGAAAAGACACAATTACACTGCAACACATATGTCTTTACGTCTTTTAGTTATAGTACAGCCAACAAGGGGACCTTCTAGAAGGTTTGGAAAGCACCTTCCGTGCATCATAGAACACAAATACTAGTATGATACTAGTGCAATATTACATTGTGATGAATGATAAAATAAAAAGCACCCTAAAATATCAGAATGACTAAAAACATTAGCACTAGTGCCAATCTCGTTTGTGAGTTTGCTGTGATACTTTATTCATCGTATTTTAGTTTAGATGATTTGGTAAAAAAATTGACTGTCTTTATGGTCCATATAGTGTTTTTGATAATCCATGTTCTCAAAGGTAATTATACCGAAGCATGTTTAATGGTGTAACACATATAGCAAGTTAATTAATTGGCTGCTTGTTAATGTGAAAGATGTTACTGGCAATCCAGCAGCCCAAGGGAGTGAAGTACACAATGCTGTATTTTACTATATTGTAAACCTAGAAGCTATTGTCTTGCTTATCTCATTTTTTCATGCATTCTTCATCGTGGTATTTGTTTGAGGTTCCCTTGGATATAGTAAGATATTAATTCCAATTCTTTTTGTTATGTTCTTCAGAAATTCTGTTGAGCGTTTAGCCTTTGCTTATATTTGAACAAGGTTGAGATATATTTCATTTCTCTTTAAAATATAACAAAATTGTGTTAATATATATTTATATATCCTTTATATTACAATTTACACTTATGTTAGAACTAAGAATCTGCTAAACACTTTGTGTTGGGTAAATAAGGTTTTTTTTATTGGGATATCTATAAAATGCCAATTAAATGCCATGCCCTGCTATTGAGAATTTTAGTGTTTTAAGCAAAAAGGATTGGAAAATAATATTAATAATAAATATATCAACCAAATCAGTTGTTTTTGCATCTCTGCTAGAATTTGTCCATATCAGGTGATGTGTGACATGAGTCCAAGTCCAAAAATAAAAATAAGCAGTCCAATAAACATTAGACTCTGTATCTTGAGATCTACTAAATTCAGAAACATAATAATATGTTATCATAATTGCACTAGTGTAAGGCTAGTAATAATTTATAAATATCTAACACAACAAATACTACAAATTAACTTTGTATGAATATAGTGCTGCACATCCTAAAATGGTTGAAGCAAGTGTGAGGATACCATAACAATTAAATCAGTTAGACATCACTTGAAAGAGCCAAGGTGCACAAGCACATCCTAACGCACCATGAAGGAGAGCAATACTACTCTGCAAATGAACATCACTTTTCGCAGCTTGTTCACACAATAAATGGCCTTAAATAAGGATCCTTATAGGGGATTTCAAAAGCTTTCAAGAAGGGAGGACAGGTGATCTCACCATGATTATTATCTTTAACATGAAAGTAAGGGGACTTAATGTGAACCATAGCTTCTCAACACACAGGCTGGGATTTATAAAATTTCCTTCCCAGTACCATTACACTCGCAAAACTGTAATTCCCACATCTTATTGCTCTACTCTGTCATTATTTATTGCTTTCTTTCATTTATTTTTCTCCTCCTTTCTTGCCTCTCTGTTGGTTCTAAGATTGGACCTGAAAGCAAGTCTTTGTAAAGCTTCCTTAGGAATAAAACAAAATAAGAATCTGACATTTTCATTTGTGTGAATGTTGACATTAGCAAAAGTGTCTTTGTAGTGTTCAATTTACCTGAATACTTTTTTCTTCTTTAAATCTTTTGTAAATTAACATTTTGACTATGTTATAAATGGGAATTATAGCCAATTTTAAAACAGTTGAATTGTCCTCGCCATCTTGGGAAAATAATTCAGACAAAACCAGATCTTTATATGTTTGTTTTACACAATATGTGGTAGGTCATGAAAGATATGAAAATTGCAGTTTCTTAATGGACATTGTCCAAGTTGACTAAGTTGATTTATTTTCAAATAGCAATGGTCACAAATAATTGTGCATGTATGTCCAGAACTATGTAAAATATTAAACACACACACTTGAAAAATTCTGAACATGCATTTTTGTTTTAGAAGAAATGTGTACACGCTATCCACGTGGAAGGATACTTAGCATTTACAGGTCACATCTCCTACTTGTAGGCGTACAATCAGGAAAGAGGATAAGAGTGAATGAGGGTGGAGAACAATAACTTTAGTTTCTGAATCTAAAAAGCCAGAGATTTTCATCTGAAACGATTTGGCAGGAATTGGAATTTGTTGTCCGAAAAGGAATGAACCAAAAATTAAATGTAAACTTTGTTGTTTTTGGTCCATTCGCACAAGTCTACTGGATAATGTCTAGTTCAATCAATGTAGTAACTTTCAAGAAGCCTTCATGAGTAAAATATGCTTGGGACAGAAGCTTTCTCGGGTTAGTCATTAATAAGATACATTGAAGTCAGTGAGATTTTAACAACTGTTCTTCTGGTAATTCTCTCTTTAATATTTTTATTAGCAATATTATATAAAGTCTTTTATTTTTTATGATAATATATAATAGGTAAGACATCCCTAGTGGAACAAGTCAAATGGGAAATTATTTCAGTAAATTACAAAAATAGTGTGAGATCATAGTTTAATGGTGTAAATCGAAAGTGTGAGAGCTATAGTTTAATGTTTATAATTGAGCATAGGGAATAATTAATTAATTAATGACTTAAATAATTACCCCCAGGATGCAGTTTCCTGGAGAGTTATTTACACATTTAGTAGTATGTTTTGATGGAGTAACAAAACAACATAAAGCAAACTCCAATTTGAAGTGATCAAATGACCAGCTAATCCAGTTCCCAGCGATAAATAGGGATTTTAAGAGCAACATACCCATTTGTTTAAAATTACTATAATTCTGAAGACCTTTACTATTATTCTGAAGACCTTTACAAAAGACAGAAATTGTATAAACAAATATTTCAGGAGATTTAGAAGAATTTTCAAACTTGTCAAGATACTTTTTAGTGCCAATCACAGCCAAAGTAGGCAACAATAAGTGTTTAATTTGTTGTCATTTAAGAGTGAACTTTGAAAATATCATTACAAAAGACATACTTTTTATAAGCAAATAAGTGCATTTGCAAAATTTGTATCATATTTTTTCAGGCAAGTCTTGGTCAGATGTCGCAGTATGCGAAATGGGAGAAGTTCATATGAGCTAAAATGTCTAATTGGGTATAAAGGTCACAACAGGGGAGAGTGAGCAAAAAGAAGAAAACTAAAGTAAATGTTTACGGTCATCAATAGAGTTTTAATTTTAATAAATGCAGTAATTTTGCTAACTTTGTAGGCCTCCTAATTTACAACTTGGTATTTTATCAAATAAGGCACATTACTTCCCAAAATGCTTTTTTGTTCCAAATTATTAAATTGCTTTTTTCTTTTAATGCACTCTCGTCCTTTTTATTCAAAGCAGTAATTACATTGATCTGCTTATGCCAGCTGGGGTATATTTGTAAGCAAAAAAAAAAAAGTCTGTTGAAAGCAGTTTTACAAGTTAATGCATCCTCTAGAGAAATGCAGCAATTCTTTGTACCTGGAAAACGCAGATTCATTATGCAGTCTATAACTTGGTTAAATGTTTTAAATCTTTTTCATTTCAATTGGATAAAGACTTATAGCGCAGGTACTATTTCAGTTAAATGTTTATTATACCAAAACATTGGAGATATACTGTAAGTATAGTAAATGGAGAGAGAAAAGATATGTGGAAACAAACAGCCAATACAAATTTCCCTGGGGCTTAAAGATGTATGAGCTGCTTCACTTTATGTGTGAATATTGAGAAGACTGTGCTATACACAAATAATGGTGCATAATGTGTGTCCCTGGGTACTTCCGTGGTAAAATCAATAACATCAGACTAACAAAGTATTTAGTAGGACCACTAAACCATATCATCGTGTTATATTTCTTTCAGTGTTTATATAGAATTAAAATGGTAAAATATTTGTATCAGTTATACGAAGTCACCGGAATCTCTGACTTAAGAAACACACCAGTGTCAATAAGAATATATAAATATATTGTACTATTACAGTATGTTGGAAAAATGAGAACTTAACAATGTGTATGACACTCCTTTGTTTATTTTCTGTAGTCTGTTATGTGTCTGTAGATTATACTGGTATAGCACCAAATGATTTTCCAACCTGATTCTTTATTTCAGGTCTTAAATTAGAGTGCCAACCACTTTTCGCAAAGTGATTAATTGTATGATTATATGCAGGGCTTAAATAATGTTATGTTACAGGTGGCCATATACCTGCCTCTCTTGAAATTAAAAAAAAAAAGAAAAATATATATATATATATATATATATGTGGATTTTAATCCCTCAAAATGTATTAGAAAAAATAGATAAATAAATTGAAATTAAAAAAAATTAAATTCCTTAACTTATATAATCAATCAAATTGTGAGTGACTTCAAGGGGGCATTGAGTATTTTAACTAAAATAAAGGAAATGAAGAAGATCAAAACATATGGGTCTGGTCATAATACTGGAGAAAAGTGGAGGGATTGATAAAGTTTATTTGAGTCTATTTTTATGATGCGTCTATTGAGTATTTTTCCGGTGTTTTATTTATTTATTTATTTATTATTACCCTTCATTATGGTCAAGCCCCAAAATGTCCTAACTTCATAGGGGTCAGTGGGTTGCCAGGGCAGCATAGATGTTGGTTTTGGCTGTTAAGCTAAAAGGGAAAAAAATATGTATTGGCTCATTGTCATGAACATCACATCTGATCTCACATTTTTGGCTCTAACATATTTGGGGGCATCCAGCATTGGTCAGACACAGAGACGGAAAATGGAACGTAGGCATGAGTGTCCTCTGACACTTCAGATACTGACTCAATATATGACGTTACACTAGACTCATCAGATATTGGCTGGAAATCTAATACTGCCGAGTGCCTTTGTTAGACAAAATGGAATACACTTCTTCTGGTCTGTAGAAGTGTTCCATTTTAAGTTTAACAAGAAAAGCCCTAACCTACATGTCCTACCTAATTCCTTCTAGCCAGCCACCAAACTACACTACACATTAATATCTATCGATACGTATACATATATAATTTTTCCTCCCTCCATAAAGCCCTATCTGCAATTGCTTCTAACCACTAACCAAACTAACCTAACTCTAGACTAATAATAATTAATACAGATATATATATATATATATATATATATATATATATATAGTCAATATAATATAACTACAGGAAAATTATGAAAATTAACCTGGGCTACCAATGGGATAAATGTGATTCATCTCCCAGAGGGTTTACACATTATTTCAGTAGCTTGGATCTGTTCAATATATGTTACAAGGACTTGGTTCTATGACATTCACACAGACACCATTTTTAGAAAATATTATGCAGAAGAGTTACCCTTCATAATGTGTAGTTAGTGACATAGCTCAAAATTTGATGTCCTCTATTAAGCCACACCTGTCTGTTTTGTAATGATCACCCATCTATTCAACCAGTTTGCCTGTTTGAGATACGTTTTTGGCACTTGTCTAATGGATACCCATAATGTCAATTGTATTACATCACACTACATTAAATTTATTAGAGAGAGCCTATGCAAAAAACGGATGAGATTGAAACAAAGTAGGTTAATTTAACAAAACACTATTATTTAGTTTCACGTTTCTGATATATTAATTAAGAAAGCTCACAAAAGCTGCTAAAGTTAAAAGTCCCGTTCTATGACCAGCTTAACAAATTTATTAATATTATTATTTATTGTTTTAAATAGCGCCATCAAATTCTGTAGCGCTGTACAATGGGTAGTTTAGGTAATTTTAATACCATCAGAAGTATCTAGAGTATTCCTGCTGTGAGAGGCTATAATAACAAAATTAGACTGTAAATAATTCATAATAATTAAAGTGGTTCAACATGTCTGGGTTATAAGAGACAAAGAGGAACCAAAGGACTAGGAAGAAATCAATTATAAATTATCTTTACTTAAACTCAATTAACCTAAATTGTACTATCAATACAGTAGTCAATATTGTATTTGATCTCCAGTTTTAGTTCATGAGGCAGTCCCCAGTGGAATGAAATATTAATCTATTATTTTGACATCAATTTAGACTTTTGGAGAATTTTGAAGGGCAATTTAGAAGCAGTTTTAAATAGCAATCAACTGTTTTTTTTGTTGGCTTACCAAAACATATACGTTGTAAGATCCATATTTCTACATGATTTTCTGCACAGCTATACTAGTTTTTGGCTAAACAATACTTATAGAATTCTGGCCTAAAATGTACTTTTAGTTCAGCCATTTACACACATAAATGAAGTTTAGCACTGAGCTAAGGTGTGATATTTTCATTTTCAATTTTTAATTAAAAAAAATACTTAACTCATTTTTAAACAATAAAAACCTAATACATAAAAACTAAATCATGAAGAAATTATAACCTCTAGAATAGTCAAAATATCACTTGTTTACAAATTAAAAATATGTTTTTATTCAGTTAGATGAAACACAAAGCATACGACTTATGATACTAAGTAAGACTGTAGCTTCAAGAAATGCTGATACTCATTTCACTGTTATAACCACCGTCATCTCATGCACGGCAGCCCTTGTCACCACGGCCCAAGGAGTATCCTGCAATTAGGGCTAGGGACTGTGCGCCACGAGTTAAACCAAGGTCGTTAACTCTTGCTCCATGCCAGCCCAAGAAATAGCCGGAACTAAATAGAGTTGAGGGAGAAATGCTGTCCCAAAGCGAGTTTTAATTAAGGCTCTAGGTGGGTGATCATCTAATAGCCCGGGAAGTCAATCATTTGCTTGTTTGACAGCCCCATATTTAACAGCAAACAAGGGGGGGGAGGGGTGCCTGCTGTCCCCTCAGTCATTTGCCCCCTTTTGCTCAATGCTTTCACCCGGGGATTTCTTTTAAAGAATTGAGAATTATACCATATGATTAGCTAATTACACGTTGTTATTCCTATCACCTATTTATTCACAGTTTTTTTTTAATTGTATCTATAATGGCGAAGATTATTACAATTAAGCCCTTGATTACAGCTCACTACCTTATCAATCAAGTAGCATCACACTAGTGAAAAATTGGTCAGTGATAGAAAAAATATACAGTGAAATTAGCCATATGTTTTTCAAGAGAATATGGACATTTAAAATATACAATGGTTGATGTAAACCATATCTCCTTCCATTTAAATTTGTTTTGTAAACTTGTGAAACTGTTTAAAAACTGTTTTGAAACCTTAAAATGGGTTAACATTCAAGTTGTCTAAAAATTGGCTAAATTCAAGTACCCATAGTGAAAACGACCTTTTTTAAACCAACGGATAAATATGTCTGCTGACAGAATTCACATCAGTGCAGGTACTGATTTAATACCGTAAGAAAGTAATGAAAACACATTGAAGGATAACAGTTAACAAATTCATTAGCAGCTGTTGTGAAAAACCAAAAAAAAAAGTTATATTAATTTTGAGCTATGGCAAATAATGTATAATAGATTGACCTGAATATTAATTAGATAGTCTGTGAGTAGTTGTTATGCTATCAATTTAACTGTCATAATTACATTTCTGACTAGAAAAGATAATGGTTTAGTTTAATATACAGTAATAACATTTAATTACCAGAGTTTTGTAGCAGTTGTTATCTACAGATGAACTTTTAAAAGGGCAGTTTAGATATTTTAATTTATTACAGTATCAGAATCTCTCTGGAGATGTTCACCTGTCATTTAAAAGAATGGCAAGAAAATTTAAAATGAGAAATAATTGTGGATTTTATAAAAAGTGGTTCACAGTTAAATGGAGTTGTAAATTAATACATAAATCAAAAATGACATCTTTTTATATATATGTACTGCACTGAAGCAGTCCATATAATTAATATGTTAGTACTCCTTTCAAGCTCTGAATTAGAAGAAGATATTAGTCTCATTCTTTTCTTGTTTCAAATTTTGTTGAAGTAAAATATCGACATAAAATACTTCTTGAGATGTCACTAATAGTTTTGTGCTCTTGTGTGCTCAGTGAATGTAAATCAAGCATACATATTTTTAAACTGTTTTTTTTTTCACTTCGCTTGGACTTTTAAGGACATTTCACTTCAATGTAATGCTAGGTACTTGGTAATCAATTCCTTTTATATCAAACATACCAATCTGTAATATGATCATGCTGATCATGAGGTTACTAGATAGATGATGATGTCTCCCTGATTTTTACACACACACACACACACACGGCCAAATAAGCATTCTAAATAAAACCGCTAAAGGTGTACCATATCCAATATTTATATTTCCATTTTGCACCTGAGCTGGATAAGCACCTTTACTAGTTTAAGTAATGATAATGTAGGCTTTCAGACAAACTAGACATCTGGTACTATAATTCAAGACTTCTGTACTCCTTGTTGTCTTGGTAGACTTTTCAATGTGGTCAAATAGGATTACTTGAAAAGGCAGAAAATAATTTTCAAATAGTGTACTGTTACACCTTGAGTTGAGGCCTGGAGTTAGGTACACGGACAAAACATAGGTACTTCTTTCTACCGGGCTCAAAATTATATTTGTCATTTTTAAAGATCTACACCATTGTGTCTCAGACATTGCTACATTGTCTACTTCTGTGTGTAGTGTTGCCCTTCTGTTGACTACTCTTGAACTCTTAACGTTACTACAAATTGTATTATACCTATGTCAAAATGTCAAACTTTGTGGTAGTAATTTTAATTACATAAAGGCAAGATGACAATGCTTGCGATGACGTTTTCTCCTTCGATTGGAGGATTGGGGAGATGATGTCACTGCAACTGCCATAATTTTGCCCTCAGTTCACCTGAGGGCAATATGGTAGTACTTGCAGTGATGTACGCTCCCCAATTGGCCAATATTGCCCTAAGGTGGCGCTTTCTGTGATGTCCTCCTCTTCGCCTGAAGGATCGAGGAGGATGTCACAGCAGCGCTGCCATTTTGGCAGAAGTTGCGGGGGTTATATCCATGGAGATGTGGACAAAGAAAGAAGATACCAGATTAAGGATTGAAGATAGAATAGAAAAAGAGAGAAGAGAAGGGACAAGATAAAGAAAATGCAGAAGAAGATGAAGAAGAAGATGCGGAAGTGGTCGGCAGGGAAGGTAGGGAAACATTTAGAGAGCGAGAATGAACTAGAATACAATGTTTTTGATAAGCAGAGTACTTATGAAAAAAAAGTTCAACTTTATTGTAGTACTACAATAAAGTAGTTTTAACCTTTTACAGTGCATATTTTCATTCAACTATTCCAAATTATTCAAATGTGAATATTCATAAATATGATACCAGTTTTTAAGAGTGGAAAATGTATGAGCCATGGACACAAATTTCCTACTAACCTTAAAAAGTTAAAAAGTATAAATAAAAAAACCAAAAAAATAAATTACTAATTAAACAGGGGAAAGAACAAGTACTCCCTTTACCATACCCTGTGTTTTTGAAGGACATGGGGCTCAACCAGCCTGTTCATTTCCCAACCCCCTCACTGAAAGTACTGTACATGCTATTATCAGGGGGCTAAAATTAACCCCTTCAGGACCGGGTTTCTGTTACTATGTTTGCGCTAAAAGACCAGAGCAGTTTTTACGTTTTTGCTATGTCTTTCTTCAACAGTAAATTCTCTCTTCTCAATTAGTGCACCCATACAAATCATTGTTATATTGTTTTTTTCAGCACAAGTTAGGGCTTTCTTTGGAAATAATAATTATATATATAAACCATCATTAAGTATGAAAAATATCTAAAAATGTGGGGAAAATTTGGAAAAAATGGAAATATTTTCCCAGTTTCACCTATAAAAACTTAATATAACCAGTGCAAATAAAAAAAAAACATCCAAAAGTGTATTTAGGTATTTGTCCTGTTTGTGGAAATCCCCCATGTGCCTGGTATTTTCATATTTTGGCACTTGCCAGGTTAAATATGAATGATGTGCATCGGCGTTTCTAAAGATTTTTTTTTAATGTGAATTGCTGGGAGTTGTGCCACAACAGTGTCCAGAAAAAGAAAAACTGCTCAACAAAAGTATATATTTTTTGAAAGATGACATCCCAAAGTATTACTTGGGGCATTTTGACACTTTTTATTTAACCATTTTAGTGCCAGTCTGTCCTAAACATGGCAGTAACATTTCATTTTTTTCATTTTTAACAAACCCATTCTATCCGAACAGAGTGTTTCAGTATTTTTTTTCCTGGATACATAAAATTACTGAAACAACTTGTGATTTGTATTAAGAAACACCCCCCGAGTACAGGAATACCCCATATACATTTGTAGGGTATGTCTCTTTGGCACTGCGGGTTCAAAATTGGAACATGCGCATTTCAGTTTTCAAACATGGAATTTTGACAGATCAGTTTGCTGGGTCCAGGTCTCATCTGAGACACGTAGATGTCCCATATTTCATTTTAACCCCCTAAAACTATATATTTCCTAAAACTAGACAGCTCAGGGAATCCAGTTAGGGGCATGTTAGGGCCTGTCCAATGCAGCTAATTCCCCACCGTCACCTACCAAATACAGTCTTACAAAAAAGTTTCACAAACAGTTTGTGGTTTTACCATGTTTATTTTTCTGAGCGGATGTGTGAAAAAACAAAATAGGTCTTGATTTGTGTTCAGTAACACCCCCCAAGTACAGAGACACCCCACATAGATACGTCATGTTTCTCAGACATTGTGGAGTCAAAACTGGTACGTGCGCATGGTACGTGCGCATTTCAATTTTCAAACTTTTTAAAACATGTAAAGTGACATGTTTAGGCTGCTGACATTGATCAGGGAGACCGATCAATAATCAGTGACTTAAAATGTCACTGACAAGACAATTTTTTTGGGCACAGTCAAGAAACTCAGTAACATTATGCTAAACTAAGTAGGGGCTAGAGGTATATATTCACTGGTGCTATGTAGGAACAGGGTCAACTCACTAATGCCCCATATGCACAAATCCCTCAGATATGTTACATATCACACATACATCTCTAGCTGGGTTACATGATATTACAGTAATACCCTTTAATGTTTTTGCATTAAAAGGAACCTAGGTTGTTTATATGGTGTGACCCTGTTGAAAGCCAACATTGCTCTTATAATTGAAAAAAACAATAATTCAAATAAATTGTGCATAAAAACAGATTATGTGAGGCATAGGAGATATAGTCTAGCACCTAACAAATGTCTGGAGTAATTAACATTATAGAAACATAGCAAATAAATACAAGAGTGTAGATGAATATATTCTTCAAAATAAATATTGAACTAAATGAATGTAAAACTAGCCACCTGCCATTTATATTTACTCCATTGCTTCATTTACTTGGATAAAACAGATGAGCCATAAGACCCAGAAATGTTACCCTTGAAATGTCAGACACCATTACTAAAATATAGCCAATCCATAAATTTCACATAAAACTCCGTGAACTGTGCAAATTGATGTTCTTTCTAAACTAGACTACTTAATGCAGAATTGCAAATTAGTTTTTTCTACCCCCCACCCCCCGAACACATGCCTCAATGGAGCTAACAACAAAACAGACAGGTTTCAATCTTACTTCAAAGTTGCAGGTTTCTCCATTAAACCATCTGGCAGCCGTTATTTTTCTGTTATGTTTATCTTAATAAATCTCAGGTCTTCTTTTATTGCTCTCCAACTACTGGATAAAGCCGCAATATATCAGGATATACATAAAATCTGATACATATCTCATGGACAATGATATGTAAGACAGTTTTTTAAACAAGCGTGTGAAGACAATAAGTTTGTATCACAATAATGGCCTTTGATTATCCTGCAGATTTCTACATAACTAATTAGCTGCAATATCAATTGATGGAGAAGGCTCCTTTTTAGATTTTTTTTGTTACTTGGTAAGAAATATATATGGAGGTTATACAAACCAGGGACTCAAGGTACACCAATAACACGGTATCTTCACAATATGGAAACAAATCCAGAACAGTTACAGGAATAATTGCACATAGATGATATGTGCAAAACATGATATGGAAACAATTCCCTTTAAAGTACTCCAATCAAGTCTGGTGCATGATATTCATATAAAGTGTAATTGCCAATAAATTACTAAATGAATAAAGACGTCCACAAATCTCAGAATAATGTGCTCAATGTTTTTTGCCACACTTGGGCTTCATCAGGAGGAAAAAATGGCTGTAGTTATTCAATCCTTGTTTGCGAATTTTATATGTTTTTCAGGCATACGGATGGTTCCGTCTCCTGCGTCGGCATATTAGATGTGTGTGCGGAGTCCTCTTAGGGACAGAAAGTCTGTTTAAATCCCTTGGCAATTGATATACATAGTGGCGAATGAAACAAGAGGAGACATATTGCCTTAAGTGAAATATAATGATCAAACTAAGACTTAATGGACTCATAATGTAGAAACTGGTTGTATATATGGCAGACCAAAGATATTCAGGAATTTCTAAATATATATTAATCTTATGAACTTCAAAAAAGGTACTTGTATATCTTGTGTGTGTCTAAATTATATTAGTATAATATATGTAGCAACTTAATGTATATTGTGTGGATATATAATATATAATATGTGATAACTGAATGACATAAATGTATATAATGAATTGTATATGGTGTATGTCAATACATATGTGAGTGTTATGTAAATGAAAATATTGTGTATTCAATGTAATGAATGGATTCATCAAAGTTATGAACATAAAAATAATAATATTTGTATCTCTATTGTGGGTCTGAATTATATATATATGGAGATGATGGCATCACGCCATCCACCTTTCCACCACATCCCAAAGGTGGTCTATTGGATTGAGATCTGGTGACTCTGGAGCCCATTGGAGTTCATGTTCAAGAAACCAGTTTGAGATGATGATAGCTTTGTGACATGGTGCATTATCCTGTTGGAAGTAGCCATCAGAGGATGGGTACACTGTGGTCATAAAGGGATGGACATGGTCAGCAACAATACTCAGGTAGGCATTTAAACGATGCTCAGTTGGTACTAAGGGGCCCAAAGTGTGCCCAAATGTCCCCTACACCATTACACCACCACTAGCCTGAATTGTTGATACAAGGCAGGACTTCTGCGCAAGGTTTTTTACTAATTCATTTTCAGGCCAATTTTGTTTCCTATTTTTTTATTCCGAAATGGAAGTTGCGTCCAAAAACACATCTCTCTCTATGTCTGTCCCCTAGTCCTGTCTGAGCCCCTACATCCTCCCCTTGCATCTGGCCCTCCATCTGCTCACTTACCTTCTCCAGCCATTTTCTTATCTTCACTGATTTATTGGCAGATACAGAGACTATGCTTTCAGGCAGCAAGGAGGAGGCAGGCAGTCAGTGTGTGAGACAATGTCCTGCTGCATAGAAAATAAACCATAGGAGAAGGGAGAGTGGTGTGTATTGCATAGACACACAGTGGCTGCAATAGAAGCTGCTCTAAATTATAATATAATCCTTCTGTAGAGGTAACTTAATGCACAGCTTTCCGTATAGACACTAAAATTCACTGTGGAGTTTGTCTCTGCTAATACTTAATAACTAATAAGTTGCTGATAATAAAGTTGCTGATTGTTGTTTATTGGATTGGACAGCATTTATAAATGGAAATTCATTATGTATCTGGCTGCATCACATGCTACTACTGTAATATCTCCAAAACACTGAATGACAGACACCAATTTTTCACAAATTTGGTTGTGCTAAATGCTATGACAAAAAAAGGATATTTTTTTATATTTGATTTGTGAACCCTAAGTATTGTTGTGCAACTGTATCTTCCATTTCATCATTGGGATTATCAAGGGGATAAAATGTAATCACATTTGAGATTCTTTCTATTTTAGATGCTCTCTAAATCATCTTTATTATAGAAATATCACAAAACTATTACAAAAATCAATGAAACCTTAAATAACTGGAAACGTTTGCCAATCTAATTTAAAGGTAAATGTAATCTTATTAAATGTTCCTATTTCCTAGAATATTAAATAAATTCATGTTTTCCATTCTCTTGTATATAAATGTATCATGTTAAGCTCAAAACTCGTATGGAGGGGTAAATATATAAAACACACATAAATACAATCCACCATAAAAATGAAAGATGCATTTTCAGAGATTATAGTAAACATTTTGTTAGTAGCAGGAGTCTCTTGGCAGATAGCAGGGACACTTCTAGGGGTAATTTAAGGGGCAGAACACCAAATGTTTTGGTGGGCAGCCCCAAATGGGGACTCCAAGGCTTAAGTAGACTTCTTTCTTTTACCACTCTGGCATTGAGATTTAATAAGATTTACTTATGCACTATTACTGCGTAAACTGTTGGCGCTATATAAATAAAAGATAATAATAATAATAATAATAATATTCAGAACCAGGATCACTAGGTTAGTCATATCTGCCATTCATAATGGAAAATATCTCCTGAAATGCTGGTAGATCTGGTGCACATGTGCTTTTGGATAGTCTTGGAAGTTAGTTAAGTAGACATTGATAATTTACTCAAGACCATCTTTAATAATAGTGGCCTTCCCAAAGCTCATGTATATCTAACACTACTCATAGTGACTTCTCCTTCCTCCACCTAGTTGAGTTGAGCCCTCTTTTGCCTAGCCTGAAATCTGTAAGAATCCAACTACTGCTTTATTGCTTTGCAATTATTGTACTTTACTTATACTATTATAAGAAATTGGATTTTGCAATAATGTTCATGATATTTTTAGCAAATGCTCTGAAAAATACCCCTCGTTTTATAATCTGGTCCATTCAATGTCACTTACAGCAGTTACTACTTACAGTCCCTCCCTACACTCACTCTGACGATTGGCCCTGCCCATTTCTTTATAGCATCCACACTGCTCAGCAACTCATCTAACCGTAAGTATAAAATGAATAGGGGAGGTGGGGGTTAATTAGGGGCAATTATGGTTAATGGGATCTTTAGGGTTAATTTAGGGGTGGTTATGGTTAATGGGGTGTTAGGGTTAATTTAGGGGCGGTTATGGTTAATCGGGTCTTTAGGGTTAATTTAGGGACAGTTATGGTTATTGGGGTCTTTAGGGTTAATTTAATGCTGAGGACTGAAAGTTAATTTAATAAGGTTAACTTAAGGTGCAGTTAGAGGTGAATGTGAAGGGGTGCAGATTAATCCTGTATTTATTTATATAAGTATTGTGTCAGTGTGCTGTGAATGAGTCTGTGAATCTACGAGGGCACTAAGGCATATCTGGGGGGGTATAGGGCATATCGGGGGCACAGTGGCATATCAGGGGTTATAAGGCATATATTGGTATATAAGGCATATATGGGAAGGGTGGAGTGGCATATCTGGGAGGCATGTGGCATATCTGGGGGTATGTGGCATATCTGGGGGTATGTAGCATATCTGGGCTCAAATGTGCATTAATGGGGAGGGCAGGTTGGGAAATAAAAACAAGAAATGCATTTTTATTAACATTTTTTTATTCTGCTGTTTGTTTTTAACATCCTGTTTGTTTATGAAATTATTTTAAATAATAATAATTATTATTTGATTAATCGAAAAAATAATCGATTATGAAAAGCAGCCCTAGCTAAATGTCACATTTCAAATTATTCCCGGTCTTAACCTAACAATGATACTACTCTGCTTTTTTTGTTGTGTGAGAGCTTAATAGAGAAAATGCATATTTGTAAACCATTATGCAGCCTGCAAAAACACACTTAGTGTCCAGAATGGTTGGCTTCAAACTTTCCTTGTTAACAGGATTCCAATACAGTCTTTTCCTTAGGAACTGATGTTGATTTTTCTTGAAATAGTGTTGCTAGACGGTGTCAGATGGAAAATATATATTTTAAAAAAAATAAAAACATATATATAGGAACACAGCAGCAGTAGCGTACCTAGGGGGGGCAGTCTGACCAGGGTGCCGCTCATCAGGGGGTAGCACCACGCATTTGCATGGACAGGCATGGATGTGTTTGTGTGTTAACATAGATTTGTGTGAGCAGAGATGTGAATGTGTTTGTGCGTGAGCATACATGTGTTAATGGTGTGAGATGGTGGCACTATTTAACATATAATGCCCACTTGTGATGACACTAGTGGCACTGTCGGATATGTTCTTTGGTGAACTTAATACAGACCACCGTATAATTCTCCCTTCTGTTAAGTGCCGGGTTCTTATGGTGTGCATTGGGATTTGATGCCATATCCCAGAGCTCAGGTCTAAAGCTATGCCCACTGCTGGATCAGAAGGTAATTTCTTAAAGAAGATAGAAAAGTAATAAAAAGAAGATGAAGAGGAAGAGAATGAGCTGCAGGAGAGGAGACAAAGACACAGGAAAGGTAAGGAAACATTGTGAAATTGTTAGAAAGCATGCAGCACATGTTGCTGATTGTCCTGATATGTAAAACCATAATTCAAAGAGGATGTACTTTCTTTTTCACATGACTGTACACTAACACACACGTACATTCTCTCTCTCGAAACAATTTATTAAATATAAACAATTTAATGTATATTATTTACGTATTTTCTTTGTAAACAAAATGATAATCGCAACATAAGGTTTAGTTTCAGTTTCTTTAGCAGTTGTTCAACTTCCATAAAAATCTAGCTCAGTGTGGTGATAGTCACATAAAATATCCCCTTTTAAAACAATATATGCTTTCTGATGTATCAGTGTACCTATGCTATGGTATTGTAAAATATACAGTTAACAATTTAATTTATAAAATGTGCATTTAATATATGTATTGCATGTTCTATGTAAATAAAATAATAATTGCAACATTTGTGACTTTTATTTTTCCTTTTGTAAAATGGCTATGAAATCTGCTGGCTTTCTATAAATACATTTTATGTAGCGTATTGTTTTTCAGAACTCTAAGAAGACAACATATAGTAATACATTTGGCAGCATAAAAAATCTTCTAAACCAAGCATTGCATTGTACAATCTGCAAACACTTGCTGCTTCAGGTGCCTGCTGCATAGCCATCTGCTGGATCATAACCTTAACAAGACCAGTACCCATGGAAAATACCAAGTTGTCTGGCCTGGAAAATGTAGGCCCAATAGTCTTAAGAATAAAGTACAATGTTCTATGGTAAATATAGCAATATTTTCGGTACCTAAAAGTAATTTTAGGAAACATGTACCTATCTTGCTTTTTAGATTTTACATGCAGTACTAATATAATTGTTTATGTAAGCATAAACATATGTATTAATTTATCAACATATTCATAATTAAACATTTGGTGAATTACAGTTATGGTACAGAAGTTTGCACTTATATGGATATTATTTTTGTTGGCACAAACCTGACAACTTATTTGCTCATGCATTAGAATGTGTTGTAATTATACTCTGTGAGATGTATAGTTGGTTGTACGGATTGTTTCCAGCTTAGAAGAGATATACTTCCTGGGAAGTTTCAATCTGTTTCAAAATACATTGTAAAAAATGGCATAAATCGTTTTAGAACTGTTTATGAAAAATACTATCATGGTCATTACCAAGTAAGAAAAAAGTAAACATACCATCAAATAAATGTTATACATTGTTTAATAATTTAAAAAAATCAACAGTTTTTACAGCCTTTTGAGAAAGCATTGATAATCCATTTTTTTTTCATTTCGGTTACCACATGTAGCAGGTATTTGGTTCCTAAGCACAACCTCCCTACTCTAATACATTTGAAAAAATGAAAATAAATAAATATATATATTTATATACACATGCTTTCTCTTTTCTTATATCACTTTGAGGGCCACAAAGCGGTATTAGGTAAATCACTGGTGATTGAAGGGCGACAGTTTAAAAATTCCACTGCTCTATCATCACTATAGATATCATAAAATGAAAAACACTTACTTTCGAACCACAGATTGATACATGTCCAGAACAAAATATTCAGGGCCCTTTTTAATGCAGGCAACTACCCCTTGGGTACAGATATGATTTTCTTTTACACAATTGAAGATCAGCCCACGCATAATTAAGTCCACTAAAAAATAAATATTTTGCATTTATTTGATCTACTAGCTTGTACAAAATGTGAAGACGATCAAAGTATATATTTGAACACAGAAATACAATATCTAGTTATACTATCTAATTGCCATAAGAAATCCTACATATTGACAGCAATTATTTCTGTCTCTGCTACATTTTATGTAAGACATTGCAGAATTCAAATAATTCATGTATGTCTAATTACAAAAGAATCTTTGTCTTTTTTCAAGCTTAGTTATTTGTTAGATTTTTTTCTCACCCACAGTAAGTGGTTACTTGATTGACATCCCTGACAATTTATGTATTTGTGTTTACTATTACTGTCTTGTCAGGATAGATTTTTTAATGTTTGTAAGCAGGCCCGGACTAGGACAAAAAATAGGCCCGGCCATTTCAGACTTTGCAGCGCATTTTTATGAAAAAACATATATGTACATACACATACATGATACTTGGTCATTCAACATGGGAAGCCTGAAGCCACAATTTAGTGCGACTAATCCTTGAAATAAATATTATAGAGTAAATAACACAATACCTTATCTTTTCCACTAAATGATTTCAGGGCCTTGGATGTTTTGTCCCCTGAAGTCACTACAAATTCAGGAGGTCATTTTATCTCCGGATAAGTAAAAATGAAATAGTTCCTACTGTAAATTAAGGAAACAGTTAACCAAACACACACACCAGGACAGGCTTTTCCACACCGACACCCAGACACACACACCAGGACAGGCTCTGCCACACCGACACCCAAACCTACACCTGGACAGGCTCTGCCACACCGACATCCAAACACACACACACCAGGACAGTTAAAAAAAGAAGAAATGGTTCAGTACTCAACTCCCAGGAAGCTGGGAGCTAGCAGGAAAAAAGAGCAAAACAAAAACAGAAAGCATTACAAAAATAGCAACGTTTGGCCGAAACATTGCTCTTTTGGTTTGCTTTCTTTGAATAAATAAAGAAGCAGAGGCTCAGCACTCAAATGATAAGGTGAGTTTATTTCACGCAGGCAACGCTTCGACGCACAGTCCCGCTGACGTCGGTGGGCGGTCCCGCTGATGCCGAGGGCGTTCCCGCTGACATCTGGGGGAACATCCACATGTAAAAGAAAGTGGCTGGAGCTCCCGCGACCCAGAGGATTCGGGTCTTGACCCGGAGAACTGGAGCATCAGCCCTCACCCAGCAATATCTGGGCCAAGGGGGGCGTGGCCGGCCGCTGTGGAAGATGGCAGCTTGAAGTGAGAGCTCTGTCTCCCTCCCGTTATATTTTGTTCTTGCAGAATACCCGATCCATCATGAGCAAGAGCAAACGCGGTGAACGCGACCCCAAGACCCCGACTACCTCTGGGAAACGGGTTTCCTCGTCGCTGAGGGAATACTTCCAGACCCTTCAGGAGTTGGCCTCGCTGGGGCCTGAGGCCTCTGGTGCTTCCTCGCCCTCGAGCTCTGAGGGCGCCGGTGATATGACCTGTGTGGACTCTCACCTGCCGGGGCCGTCTGACAACCGACGGGACCAGGACGCTGTCCTTCGCCTGTTTTCCTCTGCTCCGTGGAAAGCGGATTTCAGCACTCTGATTACGGAGCTGAAGCAGACCGTGCGGGATGAAATTGCTACGCTGCGATCCGACCTGTCGGGCCTAGAGACACGTGTCTCAGCGCAAGAGCGTAACTTCACTCAGCAGGCTCAGACACTTGCGCACGTGTCTTCACTCACCGCTCAACACACGAAATCTCTGGCGGAGCTCCGTCGTCGTTTAGAGGATGTCGACAACCGTGGACGGCGGCATAATGTGAGGGTTCGAGGGGTTCCGGAGTCCATCTCTGCCGACTCGGAGGATACCTTTGCTTTACTCACCCGCATCTTTAACTCGCTGCTCGGCAGACCAGCGGACGCCCCTGTCGAGATGGATCGCGCCCACAGGGCCCTGCGGCCTAGACGTCCTGCTCCTGCGCCCCCGAGAGATCTCCTCTGCCGTGTGGTGAACTTTCGGCTCAAGGAGGATATTATGCGGAAGGCCAGGGAGGTTGGTTCCTGGTCCTTTGAAGGTCAGGAGGTATCCTTTTACCAAGACCTATCTGATATCACCCTGCATACCCGTAGATGTCTGCGCCCTCTCACAGCCGAACTGCAACGCCGTGGTTTGTGCTATAGTTGGGGGTTTCCCTTTTGTCTCCGGGTACAAGTTGGTGGTTCCCTCGAAATCTTGCGGTTCTACCATGAGCTGCCGGCCTTCCTGGAGGCGTTGAATCTCCCCGAGATTGCTATCCCCGATTGGAGCCTGACGGATCCTTACCTCGAGCACGTTCCCGTGAATGGGCCCTCGCGTCGAGGGGGCCGGGGTCTGGCCCCGTCGGGGCGCCCCCACACTGCTCGGGTCATCCCTGGACGGATGCGGGCTGGTGGCAGAGAGAATCCTGGTGGGGTTCATGACAGTGAGGAATAGTTCCTGCACCTATGACTCCTTTTCCTGCAGCGGTTACTCCATGCTCGGATATCTGTGGGCCTGTTTTGTGTTCCTGTGCCTCGTTGCCTCAGCCGGTTGCTGTGCTTCGGGGGACCTTGAATCCACCGCTCACAGTACATTTGTTCGCAAGGCTTTAAGGCCAGCGGTTACCAGACTGTAGCTTTTGTTGTCGGCGTGATATGCACGACTTTTTTTTTTATTTATTTATTTATTTTATTTTCTTATTTTTATGTTTTCTCTGCTCACTTCATTCATTCAGTAGCCACACACTGTGGCCCGGGTGCGTCTGGGGGGTTGTCGGCGTGTGCCGGAGGGCCAGTGCTGGCCTGATACGTACCATGGGGAAATGTCTGATGTTGCCACCCTTCTATGCTGCAGCTGCCGTATGTCTGCAATACTCCCACTTATCTAACCTTTTGGGTGCCGGGTCATCTCTCCACGCTACCATCACTGTAACCCCTCTAGGGTATCTGGGTTTACAGACGGCAGTTAAATTAATTTTGGTATCTGCACGTTGGTCTTCCGTACGGCGTACGCACAAAGTCAGAGCACGCTATTTTATTTCTTTATTTCCTTATTTCTTTATTTTTTTCCTTTCAAGACAGTTCTAAAACCTCAAGCATGACGGTCTTGTGAAATGACATAGCTCTTGTACTTAAATACTAGTTCACAGTTCTCCAATTAGGCTCATGTATATATATATATATAATATATATATTTTTTTTTTTTTAGATTTTACAGACGTAAACAGGGAAACATTCTTGCTCCTTACATGTGCTCTCCAGCCATCATTTGGGTTAATGCACACGATAGTAGAGTGTCATATTTGTATACTTGTGCGAATTCGTGTTTTGCATTTGTTTTTTTTGTTTTTTTTTTAACCTTACTTATTATTATTATTATACGTGTGCTATATATGCTATCTACATTTATGGTTGTATTGCATACAGATGTGTTCGTAGTGTGGGGTGACGCGGGCCTCTCCCTTGTCTGCTCTGGGTGCCGCAGTGGGGTTTTGGGGTCTGATGTTCTTCCAGGTTCCTGGTTTCATGTTCTCTAACGCACGTCATTGCCACTTATGTTTCGTGGCTTCATGGGTTTCTGTTTTTATTTGCCTGTTTCTCATGATCGGGGGGGGGCGGTCTCCTCTATGATGTTTTTTTTTTCCTTTTTCTTCTTCTACATACCGTCTCTTCTCTTGCTTTTGATATCTCCTACTTGGTTGTCTTCTCTCTAGCGGCTGCTACTTACCCCCTGCCGTGGACGTTTTTGGTTATTGGCGGCCTTTCGGGTTCCTCTTTTATTGAGGTTCTTGGTCTCCCGCCTAATACTCGTCCCAAAGGCGGTTGTGCTACTTGTTTTTCTGTGTTCTTTGTGTGTGTGTGCTTGTGTTTTTTTTTCTTTCTCTCTTCCCCCTCCCTTTTTTCAGTTCCTTCTTCGTACTATGTTGTCCCCTGTCACTCCTCATTCCCTTTCTCCTAAACACCTCATTGTTTTGTCTTATAACGTGAAGGGGCTGAATGTCCCTGAAAAGCGGTCATGTCTCATGCATGATTTGAAGTTTCATAAGGCCTCTGTGGCCTTTTTGCAGGAAACTCACTTTCTTGCTGCTGCGCACCCTAACTTACTCAATGCTGCTTACCCTCGCGGCTACTTTAGTAACAACCCTGCCGGGAAGTCCAAGGGTGCCGCCATCCTATTTGATAAGCATACTCCGTTCGAGGAGACGGCACATTTATCTGACCCAGAAGGTAGATACATTTTTGTTAAGGGTACTATAGCAGGTGCTCTTTACACGTTTGCCAATGTTTACTTACCCAATCGACTACAGCACAGGGCCCTTTCGAGAATGTTACGTTTGTTGCGCCCCTTCCAGGAGGGTACCTTAATCCTTGGGGGCGATTTTAATGTGGCGCTTGATCCCAGATTGGACACGTCGGTGGGCCGTTCCAGCACCTCCTCGCATGTTCTTCACAAGATCAAATTGCTTCTCCGGGACTTTCAGTTGGTCGATTGTTGGAGGGCGTTACACCCCTGTGACAGGGACTTTAGCTTTTACTCTCCGCCTACGGGAGTATATACTCGCATAGACTATTTGTTCGTACCTCACTATCACCTCACCCGCCTGGTTGCTGCCCGATATGGCTCTCTCACGTGGTCGGATCATGCTCCTCTCATCCTATCCCTCTCGTCGAATTTGACCCGACCGTCCATTGCTTCATGGCATCTCAACGAATCTCTGCTGGCAGATGCCTCTGTGGTGTCTGACTTTCGATCTGAACTCTCTAACTATTTCAATGACAATTTGTCCCCGGACATTTCGCCCTTGACGGTGTGGGAAGCCCACAAATGCGTGATCCGCGGCCGTTTTATTGCTCTCGGAACTCGGCGGAAAAAGGCCAACTCAGCAAGGATACGCACGCTGTACACCGAAATCGCGGAGCTGGAGCGCCGTCACAAAGACCTTGCCTCTGCTGCGGATCTTCAGCAATTGCTTGAGTGTAGGAGGGAGTTGTCCTCTATCCTCGTTTCTCAGGCCAGTCAGTCCTTTCTCAAGTTGAAGGCATTATATTACGAACACGGGGACAAGCCTGGAAAATATCTAGCTAGGGCTCTCCGCCAGCGGCGTAAGATGTGTTACATCCCTCACGTTCGATCTCCGACGGGCGTCCTCCATAGACTGCCTCATACCATGATGAATGCATTTGTTACGTATTACTCTAGGCTGTATAATCTCTCTTCGGAGGGTAGCTGTGGTCCCCAATCCCGGAAGTTGGAGTTGATCTCGGAGTATCTTACTAAGCACTTATCCAGGAAACTTACTCCTCAGGTTCCGGAAAGTTTGGAGGCCCCAATTTCTCTACTCGAGCTAGAAATGGCGCTCAAGTCGTCAGGTGTCCGGGTCCTGATGGCTTTCCATTACTCTATTATAAGAAATTCTTCGACGTTCTCGGCCCCCACCTGGTGTCCTCGTTAAATGCCTTGGTTGATCGTCACAATTTTCATGCTGACTCTTTGATGGCCACCATTTCCCTGATTCCCAAAGAAGGAAAAGATCCGGAGCTGTGCAGCAGTTTCCGGCCGATCTCCTTGCTTAATACGGACCTCAAGCTGTTCTCCAAAATTCTGGCTACCAGATTGAAAACTCTTGTCCCCCAGTTGGTTCACCCGGACCAGACCGGTTTTGTGATGGGGAGGGAGTCCAGGGACAGCACATTCCGCGCTCTCAATCTCATTCACGCTGCGTCTACTATGGGGAAGAAGGCTGTTGTCTTGTCAATCGATGCTGAAAAGGCGTGTCGCGGTGCTAGCTGGAAAGGTAGGGAGCGTAGAGCAGGGTAGCACCAGATGGAAAGAATAAGCCAAAAAACAAAGTCTGAGTGATAAATCCGGGTCAGGGCAGGCAGCGAAGGAGCAGAAACGAGAAACAAGCCGAAGTCGAAATACCAGGAGGTCAAACACAAAAATGCAGGAGAAATGGGGAATCGCACAGAGCAGAACACAAGGCACTAGAAGCTCAATAACTAAGCTCAGACTGAAGGGTGAGCTGGGTTATTATAGTCTACAGGCCAGGTTCCTCCCACTGACTCACAGGTGTTACCACCTATACCCAAGAGCATAAGTATTCCCCACCATGGGGTTAATTAGGGTTTAATTAGTCTGCCTTGTACTACCGTGCGGCGGCCAGCAGAGGGCGCCTGAGATTGGGATCGTGCGGGAGCGCGCCTTGCTGTAATTGCCGTGCGCGGCCGCAAGCGTGGGAGCGCGCCTCGCAGCAACTGCCGCCGGCGGCCGTGATGGCCGGATGATCCGCCGCGTGGTTGCCGGCACGGGAGGCACCGGAGGACGGGGACGTAGTCCGCCCCGCAACGGAGAACGGCGTCCAGCCAAAGACCCTGGTAAGGGGCATGATGAGGGGCTGGGGGCCTGACAGATCCCCCCCCTTAGACGCGACCTCCGGGCGCGACATGGTGCTGGACGGCCAGGATGGGCCCGATGGAAAGCTCGTAGTTTGGCAGGAGCGTGGATGTTGGACAAAGGTTCCCAGGATCGTTCCTCTGGACCATAGCCTTTCCAATGGATTAAGTATTCGAGGCGACCGTAACGAATCCGGGAGTCAAGGATTTGAGCTACTTCGTATTCCTCAGCATGAGCAACTGGGACAGGAGAAGGAGTAGCGTGAGTTGATGCTTCCGAGCTTGGGAACCATTTCTTAAGGAGGGACACGTGAAAGGTAGGGTGTACACGCCAAGACGGAGGAAGGTCAAGGCGAACTGCCACTGGACCGATTAAGGAAGTGATGGAAAATGGTCCAACATATTTGGGGTTCAGTTTCTTCGCAGGACCGGGTAATTTGAGGTTGGATGTCGAGAGCCAAACTTTGTCCCCGACTTGATAACAAGGAGCGGGTCTACGTCTGCGGTCAGCATATCGCTTGTATTCTTTTTGGGCTCGGGAGAGATGTGATTTGAGGGTGTTCAGTCCTTGGTGAATGAGGAGTATACGTTCAGCAACAGACGGAACGGTTTGAGAGGCAGGTAAGTCAGGATGTAACTTGAGTTCGTATCCATAGTTGGCTTTGAAGGGAGACATCCCAATGGATCGTTGATGGCGGCTGTTGTAGCAGAACTCAGCCAGAGGTAGCATTGGGGACCAGTCGTCTTGAACGGAGTTGATATAACAACGAAGATAGGTCTCCAGTATTTGGTTTGTCCTCTCAGTTTGACCATTGGTATGCGGATGGTATGCGGTGGATAAACGACGGTCGATACGTAGTCCATTACAGAAGGCGTTCCAGAAGCGAGATGTGAACTGGACCCCTCTATCGGAGCGAATAGAACGTGGAATCCCATGAAGACGAAAAATAGCGTTAATGAAGAGCTCAGCGGTAGTGGATGCCGTGGGTGTTCCGGATGTGGGGACAAAGTGGGCCATCTTGGTGAGCCGGTCGACTACCACCATGATGGTGTCATAATGGTGAGACAAGGGTAAGTCGACGATGAAGTCTACAGTCACATCGGACCAAGGTTGTTCAGGAATGGGTAAAGGTTGTAACAGTCCAGCAGGTTTTGTGGTATTCCCTTTAGAACGGGCACAGGTATCGCATGATTGTACATATCGCTGTACGTCTCGCCCCATGTTTGGCCACCAATAGGTGCGTTGGGCCAATTTTAAGGTGCTTTTGACGCCTCCATGCCCAGCTAAGGGGTGGTCATGTACAGAATGAAGGACAACGGTTCTAGCTTTGGTGGGCACAAAAAGGAGTTTGTCCTTATATAAGAGTCCATGTTCGCAACGCAGAGGAGGGAGACCAGTAGTTTGTTCGGGATCCCGACTGTTTTCACGGATTTGGTTGAGGATGGAGCCTTGCGTGGCTAAAAAATGACCAGGCTGAAGAATGGTGTGGGTAGGTGAGGGACCCTTTTCGACCGGATCATGGAGTCGGGAGAGAGCATCGGCCTTTTTATTTTGAGCCCCCGGGCGATAGGTGATGTGGAGTTGAAAACGAGTGAAGTATAGGGCCCACCGTGCTTGTCTGGGACACAAGCGGCGTGCCGACCGTAGATACTCCAGGTTGCGGTGATCGGTAAA
The DNA here is from genome assembly GCA_009364415.1 of Spea multiplicata. Lineage (NCBI taxonomy): Eukaryota > Metazoa > Chordata > Amphibia > Anura > Pelobatidae > Spea > Spea multiplicata. The sequence continues at coordinate 3,897 of VKOC01017440.1, read as the reverse complement.
CACCGTGATAGGATGATCGGCCCCTTCCAGAAGATGTCGCCATTCCTGTAAAGCAAGTAAAATGGCTAGCAACTCCCGATCTCCGACACCGTAGTTCCGTTCAGCAGGACTGAGACGTCTGGAGAAGAACGAAACTGGGTGGAGGAGGCTCTTCTCTCCGTGACGCTGTGAAAGCACGGCACCTACCGCTGTTTCCGAGGCATCAACCTCCAGGAAGTAGGCTTTGCGGGGATCTGGAAGGACGAGGATGGGTGCTTCAGTGAACCTCCTTTTCAACTCAGCGAAGGCCTGTTGGGCTTGTGGGGTCCATGCGAAGCGAGCATCCTTCTTGGTTAGGCATGTGACAGGTTGCACGATTCGGGAAAAGCCTTTGATGAAGCGCCGGTAGAAGTTGGCGAACCCTAGGAACCGTTGGACTGCCTTGACTGAAGTTGGTACAGGCCATTGTAGTATGGTTGAAATTTTCCTGGGGTCCATCTCTATCCTCCCCGGCGTAATGATGTAGCCCAGAAATTCCACTTTAGTAGTTTCGAATACACACTTCTCCCACTTTGCATATAGTCGATGTTGTTGGAGACGTGTTAGAACTTGAATCACGTGTTGTCTGTGTTCCGCCAAGGTGGGTGAGTAGATCAGTATATCGTCTAAGTAGATGACCACGAACCTGTCGAGCATGTCCCTGAACACATCATTCAAAAAATGTTGAAAAGTAGCGGGTGCATTGCATAACCCGAATGGCATTACCCGATACTCAAAGTGGCCATATCGAGTCCGGAACGCTGTCTTCCATTCATCCCCTTTGCGGATACGTACGAGATGGTACGCCCCCAGTAGATCAAGTTTGGAGAAGATACGAGCCTCACGTAGCCGATCCATCAATTCAGGGATTAGAGGAAGAGGATATTTATTCTTTATCGTTATTTTGTTGATTTCTCTATAGTCCACGCAGGGTCTTAGACCTCCATCCTTCTTCCCAACAAAGAATATCCCGGCGCCGGCTGGGGATGTTGAAGGCCTGATAAAGCCTTTCTTTAAACTGTCATCCAGATAGTCCTTGAGCGCCACCAGTTCAGGTTCTGATAGCGGAAAAATGCGACCGAATGGTATGGCCGCTCCGGGTTGCAAGTCTATAGGGCAGTCATAGGATCGATGTGGGGGTAAGTGCTCGGCCTCCTTTTTATCGAACACCTTGCGGAAAACCATGTAGGGAGCGGGGAGTTGAAGACTTGAGTTTTCTCCCGGGGTGACTCCATTGGTGAGAGCCAAAACGGGGTTAGACAGACACTGATGGCGACAATAGCGAGATGTAAACGAGATAGTACCGGTCGCCCATCGTATGAGAGGATCATGGAGGCGGAGCCACGGTAAACCCAGGATCAGAGGAAACAAAGGTGATTTGACTAAATTAAACTTTATTGTTTCACAGTGTTTGACACCAGATATCAACGAGATAGTCACAGTCTCTTTGATGACAGGTCCCGATTGAATGTTGCTCCCGTCCACGAGTTGAATCGTCAGTGGATGGTGCTTGACTTGCGTGGGTATGCAGAGGGAGTCTGCCAAAGACAGGTCAATAAAGCATTCGCTGGCACCCGAGTCGATAATAGCGGTTAAAGCTATCTTCTTATCTCCCCACTGCAGGGAAACAGGGAGAGATAGGTGAGGAGCGTTATCTCCCAAAAGCGATGACGCAAAGTAAGTAGGAGGCTTACCTCGGGAGGCGAGTTCGGGGCAGTTGTGCACGATATGGCCCGCACCACCACAGTAGAGACACAAATTAGCTTGGCGTCTTCTATTCTTCTCAGCGGCGGAGAGAGGTCCCCGAATCATCCCGATTTGCATGGGTTCCTCGGCTGGAAGTTGTGGTGGGTGGTCAGGAGTGCGAGTGGGCACTGGGGAACGCAAGAAAGGTGTGGAAGGAGTGGCACGTTCCAGTCGTCGTTCCCGAAGACGTCGGTCCATCTGGGTGACGAGGAAGATAACTTCTTCCAGGGTGCCGGGAACCCCTACCCGAGCTAGCTCATCCTTGAGTGTGTCAGACAGGCCTAGGCGGAATTGATGCAATAAAGCAGGTTCATTCCATGCCGTTTCAACTGCAACCCGCCGGAATTCTGCAGTATAGTCCTCAACAGGTCGACGACCTTGCTTCAGGGCACGCAAAGTGGTTTCTGCTGAAGCCATTCTATGGGGATCGTCGTACAAAGCGTCCATAGCCCGACGAAAGGCTTGCCATGTGGCTAGAGCCGGGTGGTTTACATGTAGGAGGTGGTGTGCCCATGTCATAGGGCCGCCTGTCAACAAGGAGATAGCCGTACGGACTTGTACGAAATCAGTGGCGTACGTTCTTGGTTTGAGCGCGAAGAGGAGTTCACAGGCTGTGATAAAAGATTGATACCGTGTACGGTCCCCGTCAAATCGTTCGGGGAGCTTGACCTGTGGCTCTGGTGCAGCGGCTGCCCCCTCATCATGGAGACCCTGATAAGGAATCGGGGGAGGCGGTGGGACCCCCATAGGAGGGCCCGCTTGCAGTGCTTGGACTTGAGTCTGAAGCTGGTGTTGCTGATCCTGTACACCCTGAACAGTCTGTGTCAGTGTAACAAGTTGCTGGGTCAAAGCTTGAATGGCTTCAGCCACTCCTGCAGGCTCCATGGCTTAGTTATTCTGTCGCGGTGCTAGCTGGAAAGGTAGGGAGCGTAGAGCAGGGTAGCACCAGATGGAAAGAATAAGCCAAAAAACAAAGTCCGAGTGATAAATCCGGGTCAGGGCAGGCAGCGAAGGAGCAGAAACGAGAAACAAGCCGAAGTCGAAATACCAGGAGGTCAAACACAAAAAAGCAGGAGAAATGGGGAATCGCACAGAGCAGAACACAAGGCACTAGAAGCTCAATAACTAAGCTCAGACTGAAGGGTGAGCTGGGTTATTATAGTCTACAGGCCAGGTTCCTCCCACTGACTCACAGGTGTTACCACCTATACCCAAGAGCATAAGTATTCCCCACCATGGGGTTAATTAGGGTTTAATTAGTCTGCCTTGTACTACCGTGCGGCGGCCAGCAGAGGGCGCCTGAGATTGGGATCGTGCGGGAGCGCGCCTTGCTGTAATTGCCGTGCGCGGCCGCAACAGCGTGGGAGCGCGCCTCGCAGCAACTGCCGCCGGCGGCCGTGATGGCCGGATGATCCGCCGCGTGGTTGCCGGCACGGGAGGCACCGGAGGACGGGGACGTAGTCCGCCCCGCAACGGAGAACGGCGTCCAGCCAAAGACCCTGGTAAGGGGCATGATGAGGGGCTGGGGGCCTGACAAGGCGTTTGACAGATTGGACTGGAACTTCCTGTTTGCAGTTCTAGATCACCTGAACTTCGGCCCTAATATGCGTTGCTGGGTGCGGTCCCTGTACGCTCGTCCTTCTGCCAGGCTTAGGATCAACGGTGTCCTGACGGAGTCCTTCCCCATCTCTAACGGCACCAGACAGGGTTGCCCGCTGTCTCCCCTGCTTTTCATACTAGCGCTTGAACCGTTCTTGGAAGCTCTCCGTCATCATCCGGATATTTTGGGTTTGGAAATTGGCAATACTCATCATAAAGTGCTTGGCTATGCCGATGACCTTTTGTTTATTATTTCTAACCCGACTGTGTCTCTCCCGAATATCTTCGAGAATTTCAAATTTATGGCGAGCTTTCGAATTTTAAAATCAACGCCTCCAAATCGGAGATTATGAACTTGACTTTACCACGGTCGCAGGCCTTACAGATGGAATCTAGTTTTCCTTTCAAGTATTTAGGAATTTGGCTCACCAGGGATTTGTCCCTCCTGTACTCTGCCAACTTTCTCCCGCTTCTGTCCACGTTACGGGCGGATCTCCGTCGCTGGTCGCCACAATACCTATCTTGGTTTGGTAG
>VKOC01017439.1:0-17255 GCA_009364415.1 Spea multiplicata | reverse complement strand
TAAATTATATCGGCTATTCTATGCAACCAGTGGGAGTTTGTCAATCACCTACCATCAAGCACTGAATGTATTCCTTGGATTTCCTCATCCATGTTTTTCCAAGTGTCTTTTGGTAGGATCTTTTTCTGTGTACTGGATAATGAATACACAAATAGTCAAGTCATTAAAAGGGCCTTCCCCAAACTGTTTCCACAAAGTTGGAAGCATTGCATTGCCCAAAAATCAGTATGCTGAAGACATTTTGGACAATGCTATGCTTCTGGCTTTGTGAAACAGTGTGGGGATGGTCCTTTTCCATTCCAGCATGATAGTGCCCCTGTGCACAAAGCAAGATCCATAAAGACATGGTTGGATGAGTTTGGTGTGGAAGAACATGACTAGCCTGCACAGAGCACTGGCCCTAACACCATCGAACACCTTTGGGATGAACTGGAAGATTGCAAGGCAGACCTTCTCATCCAACATTAGCGCTTGACCTCACAAATGCTCTACGTGACGAATGGACAAAAATTCCCACAGAAACACTCCAAGATCTCATGGAAAGCCTTCCAAGAAGAGTGGAAGCTATTATATCTGCAAAGGGGGGACCAACTACATATAAACGTCTATGTATTTAGAAGTAAAAGTCCCTGTTATTGCAATGGTCAGGTATCTCAATGCCTTTGTCCATATAGAGTATATAAATATATTTAGGAGAAAGATACAAGAAATGGGTTAAACATTTCTTTAGATTATTCTTCTAATTGGTACATTTATGCCCCAACAGAAATTATTGATATATATATATAATTTTGCATTAAACAAACTTCCTTTCCACGTTTAATGAACAGCATTGGCACTTTAAGGTCTGCAATGTTTGTTTAATGCCAAAAGATCACAGGCCTAGACTGTGTAGCAGTTGAGTTGATATGAGTCGAGTTGAGTTATATTGGAGGTAGTAAATATGAGAGTTGGACATTACACAAGTGAGCAGTTTTCCAATCAGCAGATTCAAAATTATACTATATAATGAGAGTTCATATGCTCAGGCAAGTTTGTTTTGCTTGCAGGGACACTAAAATTGTTCATAATTTGCAATGATATGACAGATTTACTCTTGTTCATTCAAATTGAGCTATGAAAGTTAATGAATAGTTATGCTCATCAACATTTTATTGTCACTCAATAACATTTTACAGGCGTTGGCTGCTAGAATAACAAAAACACAAATGAGATCCTTCATGTACATTCTGAAACTGGTTTATATATACCTTTTTATTTAGCATCAAATTTGACTTCTTGAACCTTAAGGTCACCAATAATGAACCTGGTCTTTAACGGAAAGATAGTGAAAGAACAGGCTTGTATGTTGTATGAACTTTTTAATATGCCACATGGCATGTGTTCAAAGATGTGTGTTTCTTAGCTCTCTTCTGCTGAGATTATCCCAGCATGTGCCACACTCCTCCCAATTACATGTTCACTAAACATCTATTAAAAATCTTTGTAACGTGTTTTATAATTAGTATTTTTAAAACAAGTGTTCGGTATATTCAAAGTAAATTGAGCATCACAGCTAAGCTGAAACCTTTTATTAAAAATATGTTATTAAATATAACTTTATTTTATTAAAAATGTACACGTTATGTCCAAATGTTAACGCACTATATAGAAGGTTCCTAATGACCACAGGGGTCAGTTTTGGGTCCTATTCTTTTTAATATATTTATTAATGACCTTGTAGAGGGATTGTATAGTAAAGTATCAATCTTTGCAGACGATACTAAGCTCTGTAACGTGGTTAACACAATAGAGGACAGTGCACGATTACAAATGGATCTGCATAGGTTGGAGGCTTTGGCTGGGATGTGGCAGATGAGGTTCAACACAGATAAATGTAAGGTTATGCACATGGGGAAGAAAAATCCAGGCTGGGAATATGTATTAAATGGGAAAACACTGGGGACGACTGACATGGAAAAGGACTTAGGAGTCTTAGTTAACAGTAAATTTACCTGTAGCGACCAGTGTCAGGCAGCTGCTGCTAAGGCAAATAAAATCATGGGGTGCATCAAAAGGGGCATAGATGCCCAAGACAAGGAAATAATTCTACCACTGTACAAGTCACTAGTCAGACCACACATGGAATACTGTGTACAGTACTGGGCACCAGTGTACAAGAAAGATATAGTGGAGCTGGAGAGGGTTCAAAGACGGGCAACCAGAGTAATAAGGGGAATGGAAGGACTGCAGTACACAGAAAGATTATCAGAATTAGGGTTATTTAGTTTGGAGAAAAGACGGCTTAGGGGGGACTTAATAACTATGTATAAATATATAAGGGGGCAGTACAGAGATCACTCCCAGGACCTATTTATACCCAGGACTGTATCTATAACAAGGGGACATCCTCTACGGCTGGAGGAAAGAAGGTTTCTACACCGGCACAGACGGGGGGTTCTTTACAGTAAGAGCGGTGAGACTATGGAACTCTCTGCCAGAGGAAGTGGTAATGGTAAACTCAATAAAAGAGTTTAAAAGGAGCCTGGACGTGTTTCTTGAGAGGAATAATATTACAAACTATGGATATTAGATTAATAGGGACAGAACGTTGATCCAGGGATTTATTCTGATTGCCATATTTGGAGTCGGGAAGGAATTTTCCCCCTGGTATGGGGCAATTGGCATCTGCTTCATAAGGGTTTTTTGCCTTCCTCTGGATCAACACGGTAGGGACACAATATGTATATAGGTTGAACTTGATGGACTTTGGTCTTTTTTCAACCTTATGAACTATGTTACTATGTTACTATGTAATGTTCTGTTGCTAAGATGAGTTCATTTTTCATGACCAATTCCTTTGATTACCTGCATTTCATTTATTCATTCTGTATTCAATCATTTTTGGGAAGAAAAACTGGGCTAAAAGTAGATTTCACAAAAAGAATGAATCCCTTCAAATCTCTTCACTATATTATAAGAGGAGTTATGTGTAGTTAAGAGTCAATATTACAATTATTTTCTTTTAATAGTGAAGTAACAGGTAAAGGTAAGCTGTTGCTTTCAAATTATTCCAATGTTACATTACATTTATTAATAAAGTGTCAGCAGACTCTGTAGACCTATTACGATAGGGGGGGCAGTGACAATTAGCAATTAAAATCATACTTTACAATATGACAGTAAGAGTAACACATTACATTGTGCCAGTTAAGCTGAGGGGGAATGAGATGGAATGAGAGGGACTGTTCGGAGGAGGAGGAGGATTTGGTTATCGTCAAAGGTATGTCGAAAAGTCAGTGCTGTGAAGACGATGAATGGTTCTTGAAGATGCAGGTTGAGGGTATTAGAACAGGCAGGGCAAGCCTTTGGGGTGTGCATGCGACCGTCCCATCACCAAGGGCAGGGCTGCGGCGGGAGAGGAGGAGAGAGAGGGGCGCCGAGTGGTTTTACATGAAAAAGTTTTCAGCAAGGGGTAGATAGTGAGAAGGGGGAAGAGAACGTGAGAAAGTAGTAAGAATCTTGAAATAAATAAAGAGTGGGAATGAGTAAGACAATGAATGAATTAATTTGTGGATAAATTGTGTAAATGAATTAGAGGATTAATTGATGTGTGGATGAATTGTTAGAATGCATTGTGAGAATGCATTAATGAATATGTGTAAATGATTTATGTGAATGAGTGAGAGAATGAATAATTGTGTGAAGGAATTGTGTAAATGTGACAGTATAATTGTGTAAAAAGTGACAGTATAAGTGTTTTGTGTGTATTATAGATGTATAAGTGATTTGGAAAAAGGCAAAGATGACACTAGCAGAATGTTTGAGCTTTGGGACCAAGATGGCACCATGTCAGGAACCATGCCGACGACTGACCCACTGGGCACTTGGTATATTTTCTCTCTGAGTGTTCCTATTGTGTTCTGTGCTATTATTGTCGTGACCCAGCTTGCTAAATGGACTTGCTGAATTTCTGGAGACCCTGACCCTGCTTGTTAAACGGACTGTGCTGAATTTCTGGAGACCCTACTTGTTAAATGGACTTTGCTGTATTTCTGGAGATCCTGACCTTGTCTTGCATACCAGACTCCTCTGATATTTGACCCTTACACACAGGCAGGGTTTTTATGGGACAAAGATGGCACATGGAGGGTGTTTATGGGACAAAAATGGCACAGGGTGGGCTGTTTGTGGGCAAAAATGGCTCAGCCTGGGCTGTTTGGGGACAAAGATGGCTCATGATGGGCTGTTATTTGTATGTGTAATCTCGGTGCTGGTCAAGTTCTATGTGGCTCCCTTTGGAGTGTGCAACCTGTGATCTATGCCTGTAATTTAGTTTATATGTGATTTCCAGTTAATATATACCTGCAAAGCCGGATTTCTCTCGTATTCTGTTGATCTATATCTGCTATGCTATGTTTCCATACATTATTTATATATACCTGCAAATACAGGGTTTGCATATCTTATTTAGTTGATCTATACCTGCAATGTTGTTTCCATGTGCTGTTTATTTGATCCATACCAGTGCTGAGTTTACATGTGATCCTCAGTTGATCTATACCTGCAAAGATGGGTTTGTGTGTTATTCTGTTGGATTATACCTGCAATGCTATAAATGCCAGTGCTGTTTACATGTGTTCTGTTTTTGATCTATACCTAAAGTACAGGGACTAAGTAAAAGAGACATATGGCTTAGTGAATGAGGGGACAAAGGGACTCTGGGGAAGAGTACAGGAGAGGTCATTTCAAAGTCACGGTAGGGTCTGAAGGAGGGAAGACTGCACTGACTTTCACAGTCTTCCCCAAATCTGCAGTCAGTGTGGCAAATATTTTTTTTTTGGTGTGGGAGCAGAGGGAGTGATTGCATGCTAGAGTGCGTGGAGGGGGTGCAAAGAAAATAATTGCCTATGGTCCAATTTTTGCGCGATCTAGTCTCCCTGGAAAGAGCGAGAAGGAACTCTCTTCAGACAGCAATGTGCACTGTTACTGCAACTGCAGGGTCATTTTAAATATGTTAAAAATAAAAGATTTTATTTTAATATATTTGTGCATATGTTTATTTAATTGGTGGTGTTGGATTTTTAAATAAAGTGATGCATACACACCAAACTTTGCACACATCCAAAGATCATGGATCACTTTAATTAAAAACTAATAGAAAAGCAGTGTTATTACACATTGTAACACATGTAAGTGGTGGCACAGGTTATGTGAATATGAATAACTATAGCTGAAATCTGGTACAACACTCCAAGCCTGCACCCCTCTGGGGTAAAGCAGACAACAATGCACCCGATAAATAATTATAATATCCACAAATGAATGCTTGCAAAAAAATATTTACTTCATTCAAAATAGCATTTGAACATAGATACATGCAGCAATATATATATATATATAATATATATAGTATATATATATATATATATATATATGTATGTATATATATATATAGTATATATATTATTTTATATATATTATATGAAAAACCTGAAAAGATGAAACAGGAGGTTTTGATTGATATATATATATATTTTGCTGCATGTATCTCTGTTCAGATGCTATTTTGTACTACTTGCCACTGTAGTTTGCACTGAGTATGAAGTAAAAACTTACTTTTTTGCAAGCAATCATCTGTGGCTATTTATCTGGTTCATTGTTGTGTGCACCTCCTGCTTGACAATGCACTTTTTAACACCAAAAAGTGTATGAATATTTCAGCTCCTCAACCAACTCCCCAGAATAGTTTAGCAGTTACAAAAAAATCCACTTTATATTATATTGCTGTAGGTATTATCAATGTGCAAAGGTATACTGATTTTATTAAGGACACGGAGGCTCATATTATGCATTCTTTCATTATTACTCCCTCAGCAGCAAAGATTGAGGGGAAAAACTTTGACACAGCGGTCGTCTTGTGTGGTGCAGCTTTGTCTGAGTTTCTCGACACGGTCACGTGTATGGCTTTGTTCGTGTGCTTCTAGCAGCATATCGGCGAGGTACCTTCTGTTCTCCGCAATTCCTTTCTTCCTGGGTTAATCAACCCACGTTCTTTACCCTACAGCTTCGTTTGTCCTGCCCTACTTAAAATTAGAGCCAGCATGGATCAACATGGTGATCATTTTGCTTCTTCTAGAGAGCCAGGCACACCCCCTGAGTCAGCCTGAGAACTCTCACCCCTTATCATCAGAGGATTTTCAATCTTTACTGGATGCCACTATGTTCCATTCCATATCTAAGGCTCTGTCTTCGGCTATGGGGGTGATGTCCCATACCATTAGCCAATCTATTCAGTAGGCTTTGCTTCAAGCACCCAATCTCTTAATTCCAGCTCCCTTAGGCAAAAAAGCCCCGTTTAAATCCAAACACACTACATCACTCTTGATGGACAGTCATACTGCTGTAGAGATGGACAAGATATCTAATCCTGTCCCTGAGAGTGATGGTTTACCGCGCAAGAGAGCCACTGACTGGGCAAAAACGACCAGGAATTGGAAAAGAGCTAAGGCTCAACAAGATTTGTCAGATTCTGACGTGAGTGATGAGGATCTGGATTCCTATAGAGAATCTCATAGGTCAGATGTGGAGGACTCTCCTGGCCTTGCATTCTCCCCTCACGGGGAAGGAATAGATCCAGCCCTTACGGCTGTGGGGGAGGACGATGGTGTCAGGGACCCTCAGGGTAATCCCCTGTTTGACCCTGATGACTTGCGCAACCCTGCTGGGATCCCTCAGCTCATATTGCCCAGTATCTAGAACTTCAGGTGCGCAAACCTCTCTCTAACGGGAGTAGACGCAAGTTTAGGGCCGAATGCCTACAACCCATAGTGCCTGATGGGGTCTGTAAAACCCCAGACATTGATCCTCAGATTGTCCAATTCCTCTCTAAAATGGGCTGGAAACACGAGAAGGGATTGGAATTCTCCCTACGCCACTGCCAAGACAAGCTTCTTGATACCTTGGGTCCTATTACCAAACTCTATGAGTTGCTTGAGGCGGGTAAAGCCCAATCCTACTTAAGATTGAGCCCAAGCTTATTAATATGGTCACTCAAGAACCAGGCCAGGAGGCTAGAGGCCTTTTATTTGGCAACTCATTTGTCAGGAATGTGGGTTCATTTGTGAAAACCTTCACGGCCCTGGATAAGGCTCAAACCTCTATGAAAGGGTTTTTGCTCCTAAGGTATTTGCAGGGGCTGGACGAAGTAGGGGCCGTTCGTCCGGCCGTGATGCCAGGTTTCGCGGAACCTACAGAGCCTCTTTCACCCAGCATCAAGCTTCTTACGAGCAACGCCCCACTCCTTTCTTCCCCTCTCGAGGAACAGCCGGGCCTTCCAGGACTTCACGTGGATTCACCTCTTCCAGATGACCATATGGTGAGTACTATTCTCCCCTCTCCTTTCCCAAAGGTGGGCGGTCGCGGAGCATCCTTTTGTCAGGCTTGGGCTCGTATTACCTCAGATGCTTGGGTCTTGAACACGATCAAGGGTTATCGTATAGAACTAACCGTTTTGCCTCGGCAGGTTTGTATTCCTCACACTGCAAGGTTTCACCCTTCTCAGGCCCTTCTGATTTCAACAGAGGTTCATTCATTTTTAGAGAAAGGGGCTATTCTAGGGATCCTCATGGACTCTCCAGGCTTTGTTAGCTCTCTCTTCCTAGTACCGGAAAAAGGAGAGGGTGTTCGACCCGTCATCAATCTGCGACCCCTCAATGCTTTCGGGGTGTATCACCATTTCAAAATGGAAGGGATTCATTGCCTCAGGAATCTACTCTTGCTGGGGGATTGGATGGTGAAACTAGACCTCCAGGACGCTTATTTCACTATACCCATTGCACCGGATCATCAGAATCTTCTTCAGTTCGTCTGGGCAGATCAGAAATGGAGGTTTACGTGTCTTCATTTTGGCCTCTCATCGGCACCGTGGTGCTTTACGAAGGTAATGAAGCCAGTAGTAGCATTCTTTCACTCCCAAAGAGTACGTCTGATCATTTATCTGGTCGATATTCTCATCATGGCTCAGTCCCCTCTGCTTCTACAAACTCCCCTCGACTGGACTCTACAACTCCTTCAGTCTCTGGGTTTCCTCATCAACTGGGACAAGTCTTGCCTCGTTCCTTCTCAATCCATAGAGTTTCTGGGATTCTGGATAGACTCCATACAACAGTCTATCTTCCTTCCACAGGCAAAGATAGTAGCGATCAAGAAGGAGATCAGGAGATTACTATGACTGGACATTGTTACCGTGAGACAGATAGGTCTATTGTCCTCTTCCATTCAAGTCATATTTCCAGGCCCCTTGAACTACAGAGCGCTTCAAAGGCTAAGAAGTTCTTCGCTGCTCTCTACTCATTCTTACAAGACCTGCATCGCTTTCCATGACGAATCCAGAGACGAGATGTCTTGGTGGTTCTCCCACATGGAGGCGTGAAACGGCAGGGCCATCTTCGGCACTATTCCAGACGTGATCATAGAGTCGGACGCAAGCTTACATCGTTGGGAAGCGCCTTACGGGACCGTATCTACAGATGGCAGATGGTCCACAGAGGAATCTTACCTGCACATCAACTGCCTGGAACTCTTGTCAGGATCTTTTGCCATCCGCAGTCTTGCTCCCTCCGGCGCCTCATGCTCCATTCTACTCAAAACGGACAACGTGGCTTGCCTCGTGAGGGACTTTTGGAAGTTCTGTCTCATTCACGGAATCTCAGTAACCGCTGTTCACATTCCTGGTCTTTCCAATTACACGGCGGATTGGAATTTGCGTTTCCTCAGAGACTCCGGGGATTTGCGTCTTCATCCATCCATCTTCATCAAGTTCCAACTGCTCTGGGGTCCGATGGAGATAGACCTTTTTGCTTCACACCTCAACACCCAACTTCCGAAGTTTTTCAGTTGGAGGCCAGATCCAGAAGCCGTGGCCACGGACGCATTTCTTCAACAATGGCCTCAGACTCTGCTCTATGCCTTTCCACCTTTCAACATGATTGCAGGACGTTCTTACACATGCTATGATTCCAGACATCACTGGTCCCGATAACTCCTCTATCGAAATCCCAACCTTGATTCCCCAGTCTTTTGGAAACATCAATAGACTTCCAGGACCATTCCTTCCTTCCAGGATCTGTTACTCAACCCAGACCTTCATCCCCACGAATTAATAATTCAGGGCAAACTACATCTAATAGCTTGGCACATTTCGGGGGACCATGGTCTGTCGAGGGAGTTTCACAACAGACTCTCCTCCTCTTGGCCGATGCATGGGCCCCAGGAACTAGACAAGTCTATTTCTCTGCATGGAAATCATGGTCTTGCTGGTGCTTGGACAGGTCATTGGATCCCATTTCTGTGAATATGATTTTGTCTTTCCTTACTGAATTATTCCAGGATAATAAAGCTTATCGTACGGTTAACTTGTATTGTTCAGCTATCTCGGACGGCCTGCATGGGATTCCAATTGGTCAACATCCTTTGGTCTGCAGGTTGCTTAAAGGTATTGGTTTTTCCAGACGATGGACACCATGACAAGGTCTGTGAATGTTCATAGAACATTATTAAATAGTCTGTCACAATGTCCAGTAAATGTCCATCATGAACAATGCTGGTGCCTTCAGTTGGCTCCAGAAGCTACACCATTGGCTGCATGCATGAAGAAAATGGATGAAGGCCTGTTCAACCATTTGTTTAATATGGCCTAATATATTGCAAAGAAAAACAGGCCATATACAGACTTTGAAGGATTGTTAGAGCTTTCTTCAAGCCACCTGATTGGCATCGGTACAGATGGTGCTGCCAGCATGATTGGAGCTGAAAATGGACTGGTGCAGATAATAAGCCAAAACCTGACCCACGTAATTGGCATTCGCTGTGTTGCACACAGATTAAATTTAAGTGTGTTAAGCTCAGTTAAACAATCAAAATTCATTGATGACCTCGACTTTGTTTTAAAAAAAAACTGTACCAGTTTTACCAGTACTCACCCAAGAGAATGTGACAACCAAAGCAGGTGGCTGAAAATCTTCAGAATAAAATTCAGAAATGTCAGTACTTGCGTAACATAAGATGGGTGGCCAGCAAAGTCAGTGCTCTCTCTGCACTTGTCAAAGACTGGAAATGTGTGACAGTCCACCTTGAAAGTGTTGCTGCAGAAAAAGACAGTGCTTCTGCAGTTGCCCATGGTTTGTTGAGAAAACTCACGGATTTTAAATTTGTTCATATGCTCAATTTTCTCGTGGGCTACCTTGAAATTATTAAGAACCTCTCCCTTTTATTTCAAAGGGAAGAGCTTTTTTAATCACAATTGAGTTGCATGTGAAAAACACAATATTGTCATTAAAATCACTCAAAGATGCACCAAAACAGCATGAGGAGAGATTTGTGACAGAAACATCACTTAAAGGACTGTATCAAAACGTACAGTTACACGGGCTGAGCAATACTGTAACTTTATCAATCCAGCAGGACAAAAGGATATTTGATTAAACACGCTGTTAAATACCTGGAAGCGCGATTTCTGGGTGGGAGGAATATTGAAAGCTCCACGGCAGTGTTGGATACCTTTGCCTGGCCAGCAGGAACAGCATTACAACACTATGTTGTTGATGACATTACTGCTTTGGCTTAGCATTTTCAGAAACAACTATCACCACCTGAAATGCATGACAAATGCATGCATACTCTCCTCAATGAGTGGTATGAATTTAAGGTCCTTGGAAAAGGACAGAAACTGAGTGAGCTTCTGGATTTGGCACGCTCCAACTCTGAGAGGTTTCCCGTTTTGGGAAACTTGTTATCCATTGTGTCTGTGATACCTGTCCCAACCGCATGTTGTGAAAGAGGGTTTAGCTTAATGAACCTGGTAAGAAATCAGTTTAGATCATCAATGCAAGAAGAAAGTTTAGGTGATTTGTTAATGGTCACCATGAATGGGCCATCAGTAAAAGAGTTTGATCCAGCAAAGGCTGTCGACCATTGGCACTTTAGTTCGAAAAATACAAGGCATGTTCATGGCCACAAAAAGCCAAGTGAAAAACACTAATACATTATATAGAAAATTTGATGTGTCACATTAGAATATATTAAATTATCTGCATATCTTAAATGCCCATGACGTTTGGTTCTAGTTTTTTAAGATCTGTTAATTTTGTCGTTGAAAATAAAATTTTGTTAGTTTAGCTCCTAGCTGGCTCCTAGATTCAAAACAAAATTGTCAAGCCCTGATTTAAAGGAAAAATGTTTTTGTTACATTGTTCGCTGTTTTTTTCTATCTTTAATGTATTTAAGGTACATTATTGTTACCAGTGTTTCCAGTTAAATTTTGTTGTACTTGTTTGTACTTGCACATAAATAATCTCTTATTAAAACTAGTTGTTTGTTACAAGATTTTTTCCCTTTTTTTAATTTTTTCGAGGGAGCGCCAGATAAGTAGTCCGCACAGGTTACCTGAACACCTAAGGCTGACCCTGAGGACAGAAGCAGCATGGGTAATATCGTGGATACGTAAAAGAGACATACAAGTTGTGGGGAGGAATAGGGCGGTTAGGAGAATATTTGGAAGTAACAGCAGAAATTAAGGAAGTGAAATACTAAAGGCAGATGAGTTTGGATCTCTGTTCAAGGTGGATTGGAACGGTGAATTGATTGGCCAGTTAATAGGGAGTTGCAATAATCCAGACAGGATATCGCAAGGCAATGGTTTAATATTTAAATTATTTCTTGTCTAAGAAATCTTTATGGTATAACATACTAATCATGGTTTGTCGTTTGTTATTATTAAAAAAATATCCCTCTTCCCTCAATAAAAAATTTAGTCTTGGATTGAGATTTAAAATGAGATTAACTTTTTTGGACAAACTCACCTTCAGTGGGAGTTGAAGCCTTCAAAAGCTGGTGGCTCAGACATGTGAAAATAGTGTAATATATGTAGAAATGTGTATATATATTTTTATATATACTCAAATGTAACTCAGAATGGCAATAACTGACAATAACTATGTAAGTCTCCAAAGAATTTTATTTTCCTTTCCTTTTTTAACATAGTTGCTCCAATAATATAAGCAAAAAAGAGAAAAAGTTATTTACAAATTACAGCAAACTCATACAATGCGTGACTTAAAGTTGGGTTAATGAATTTGAACCGCATGAATGGGCTTTTATAATGAAAGAGTAACACTGATAATCAAGCTTGTTGTACAAACATGTTTATCTGGGAGAACAGAGACTGATTTAAGAGGGAATATGTCATGATTTGTGAATGTCATTGTGTTTTGACAGGTTAATGTTTTAAAATTATCATTTCAACAGCTGATTATTTATGAACTTTATAATGACAGTTCTCAAACATGATAATAAACTGATGACAACTGCATCTACTTGGTTCCTGTCATTATTTTCATGGTATTTGTTTCTTTTTTTTGAGATATGGCAACACTACCCTCTAGTGGTAAGAACAAATTTTCTTTGCAAATGAGATCTTAAACGTTGATACTTTGCCAAAATGTGTATGTTTTATTTCAAGTGTCTATTTAAATTAATTAAATGAACAATGGACAGCTTTACACTAAGAAATATTTTGGGTTGCTGTCCTACCAAAATCCCAAAAAATCCAACAGTTGAGATTTCCATTATGTAAATATTTTGCGATCATTATTCAGTCACGAAGAACGACAAATGATTTGGAAGACATATTACTTTAATGCAAGTTTTATATATGACTGATAGCATATATTCACATTCAAATTATCCACCTTACACCTCTATATGACACATTAATCATATTTTTCACCTTTTTACTTAGATATATAACCCCAAGTTAACAGCAGCAAATTTGCACGATATGGACAAAAATCCAACTTGCAAATTCACTAAAGCATATAATCGACTAAACTAAAAAAAAAACTCATTAACCTTTGAGTTGCTTGTAAGTAGTACTTGTAACTTGAAACTTGTATATTTAATTCTCCTCAGCCACCCCCTTTCGAGAGGTAAATATGACATCAGCAAAGGACAGGATCTCCAACCCTGCCCTAGGTGCCAGGTGCACTTTAAGGGCAGAGGCTAATAAACCACAGGTGTGTTTTCATCCGATGGATAGGCACCGACACAGTGAAATTGGCCATTTTGCACTTGCAGGGCCGGGCCAAAATGTGTGTCCCTGAGCATGTGACAGCACTCAAACTGAGCACCATCAAATTCAAAAGGGAATGAAACAGAAGTGCATGCATTCCCTACCAATAGCGTTCATTTTAGTGAATTCATGAGTTGTTTTGTTAGCATGCGAAGGCATGAGACCCCTGTCAAGTCTAGTCAGTTGTGTTAACCCTTAATACGACTTCTTAGTGAATAGGCCCATGTGTGTACATGTTTTTTAGCAGTGCCTGTTGCTGAGTACACATTTGGAGTGTAATCAGCTTTTTCAGGAGTGCTCATTGAAGTTAGGCCAAGATGACTAAATTATCAAACTTCTTGTAATTTTTGTAATTTGTATGTTGTTTCAATACAAATCGTTATTGACAGGAACCTCTTTTGTGCTGTAGATACATAAAAGAGTTGTATTCCATTTCACCACTGTTTAACCCTACTGATGCTATTTACTGAATGGTCTATATTCATATCTGGGAACTTCTGGGGCTCCGGCTACCCGGAGCCTTCCCTTGCGGGACGTGGCCAGGACTGCCCACTGACTTCAGCGGGTGGCCCCCCCATTGGAAACACCCCCATTTTAATGGAAAATGGGCAGGCAGTGGGGCCGTGACCTGGAGGATTCGGGTCTTGACCCAGAGAACCAGAGAAGCGGTGCCTCACCCGGCAATCGCCGGGCAAACCTGGAGAGTTCCCAGGTATGTCTATATTTAGTCCTACACATAATACTGTAATGGGGTGCACATATAAACTTAAATACCTTGTTGGTATACAAGTTTCCTCCTATGGCAATCATGTACTGTGTCTTAGTTTTGTTACTTATTCATGGATTACCACATATATTCCAACAATGGATGCCAAAATGGACCTCATATGGTAGCCTGACCTTCTGATCACAATTAACTAAAAAATATAATTATGCATACATTTAAATTATCCCTCATAAAAATTCTCTTTAAGTTCTAATATTGTTATGGAAATTACTTCATGGAGAGCTGATTATGCAGTCTTAAAATGTAAATAAAGAGCACTGGTCCACCACATTTGTGCTACCATACAAATATTTCACTGCCCATATGGCCATAATGTGGAAGAGATTAGAATAAAGCCAGGGAGACAACTCTATCCAAATAGTAACATAGTTTGTAAGGTTGAAAAAATAGGTTGCATTTGTATTATTTTTACCATAATGCATAACTTTGCATTTCTCTATTCTGAACCTCATCTGCCACTTCCACGCCCCGTCCCCAACTCTCTCTAAATCTTCCTGCAAAGAAGAAACATCCAAATTAGTCTGAATTACCCGGCCTAATGACAACAGCAAAAACCGTGACATGGCTCTCAATGCAGCTTGGGATCTTATTTATAAATAAATTAAAAAGGAGAGGACAGAGGACAGACCCCTGAGGCACTCCACTTAATACCTGCGTACAGGCTGAGAAACATCCATTCACAACAACCCTCTGAATTCTATCTTTTAGCCAATTTCTGATCCATATACAGACATTTGCCCCTAAGCCTATTTCTGTTAATTTATAGAGTAGCCTTTTATGCAGAACCGTATCAAATAGCAAAGTCCAGATAAATCACATCTACAGCCACCCCCAGGTCTATATTTTTACTAACTTCTTCATAGAATGCTAATAGGTTGCTTTGACAAGACCGGTCTTTCACAAATCCATGTTGACTTTTACTGATTTGATTATGGATCAAGGTATGATCTTGAATGTATACTTTTAGCAACCTTTCAAATAATTAAGCTTACTGGCCTGTAATTGCGTGGTTGAGATTTTGATCCCTTTTTAAATATGGGCACAACATCTGCCTTGAGCCAATCTAATGGAACTATTCTATAGTAAAATTATGGTGGCCAAACATTGAACTATACAGACTTCCCAGAATAAGCTCAGTCCCTGCTGACCAGGCCTACACAGCACACCAAAACATGAAATAGCTTCCTATTCCTGCTACTAATGCCTCTAGCTATACAAGCACCCTGCTTGCTTTTCCAAAGACTCTACTGCACTGTCTTCGTAAAGGGAGATAGGCAATGCAATAAAGTGTTAGAAAAAGCAGACAGGGTACTGGGTTGTATTGCTAGAGGCATTAGTAGCAGAAAGATAAGTATACGGTAGGTCTGGAGACCTCATCTCCAGTAGGAGGAGGGTTACTAAAAGGGTTAATGATGTGCTGGATAAATATTATCTCCCAGGTAGAGGATAATAGAGTGATGAAAGTTAAGCATGCATGGGACAGGCTATCCAGAACCTAAGGTAAAGGGATTGATTAAGGTCTGAATCTTTAAATCAGGAAAACAGACAAATTAGATGGTTTGAATGGTTCTTATCTGCTGTCAAATTCTTGATGTCAAGTTTTGATAGATTTAAAATGCACAGGACATGGCTGGGTGTGACAAGCAGAGTAAAAATCAAGCTGTAAATTTGTATCGAAAAAAACTTCTCTGTGACGATAAATGGGGCTTTGGCAAGTGTTTCTTTTAATGGGCAGACCAGAGTGCAGTTGATGATTGGAACTCATGATTGTAATGTTCATCCCTGACATATAGTAAGAGTAGCATAGGAACCAGACGATAAAATCCTGAAATCCTTCACTTATTATGAAAAATCTACTGTATGAGACCGGTGTCAACTCAAAGAACATTACATCAGTAATCAACAAGTAAAATCATTTATAAAACCAAACTTTGGATGCTGTGACATATTGCGGAGATGGAGGGAGCATATGTTTTTGAGAGTAATGAGCAAGAGGTGATATGTGATATGATAGAAATGAGTTTTGAGCTTTTTATGAAGGCAAGCTATATATAGTCAATCTGCTTGCATATAAATATAATTCATTATTTGCAAAGCCTTGCTATGGTAACTGCAGTAACAGCCTCTGCTGAGTTAGACACATGTACTTACATTGTTTAAAGGGCAACCGCTTTTCACAGCTTTTAGCCTTACTGAATTAATTTACCGAAACTACCTATAGCTTGTTCTGTTTGTTTGTTAATTCGCTTTTTTGAGATCTCGCAGAAGCCGAGCTCAATGGCACCCTGTGGCAGAGCCAGTATACTCTACATGTGCACGGCAAAGAAAATCGATTCAAATTTCGTTTTTGCAGCACTCATTTCGGTTAATGAATTTCATTTCCCGGACATTCGTTTCTGACAAAAATTGGAGGGTTTGTGATTTGGGGGTGGGGGTTGTTCCCAAAAGTGGAGGTCCCTGACACCTTTTGGAATCACATTATAAAATGTATTTTAAAAAAAGTTACCCCAGAGTTGCAGCAGTAGTAGTAGTACGGCACTGGGCCTGGGCAGGCAGACACTGGCACATGATAGACACACGCAGCCATGTGGAGCAGTACTGGATTTCCCCAGTATTCTAGAAATTAAAAATAAAGGTTCCCCTAGGGTAAGGATGGTCAAATAGGTACAGCAGCAGCAGTAGTAGAGCACTGGGTCTAGGCAGACAGGCACTGGCACATCATAGGCATGCATGCATATATATATATATATATTTACAGATGAACTGTAAATTAACTGCAAATATTATTAAAATCAGCCATTTAGCCTGTGCGGTATGTGAGTAACCATATCATCCCTGGAGCTCCTTGCATTTTTACAGTAAAAACTACACCCCTTGGCGCATCAAACGAGGGGCTGCATGTATTTCTAGGACAAACCTGGAGTGCGCAAGACACAAATGAACATGTCGCTATGGTTAAAAAAAACATATTTTCTAGCCAAAGCGACACATTCCATCATTATTTGTGCGCTCAGCTTTTGTCCTAGAAATACGTGTAGCCCCTCATTTGAAGCGCCAAGGGGTGTACTTGCTTGAAATGTGTACTTTATGTACCCTAATTTAACTTCCCAGATGTCTAGACCACTTTAACTTCAGAAATGGCAGATTTGAGAATCTTGTAAAAAATTGTCTTAAAACATTTAGGGGTGATGGCTGCAATTAGGCAGCTCTAGGCAGCTGGGAAGTTAAATTATGGTACATAAAGTATACATTTTCAGAAACTACACCCCTTGGCGCATCAAATGAGGGGCTGCATGTATTAGTAGCACAAGACTGGCGTGTGCAACACATAAATGAACTTGTCGCTTTTAATTTAATTTT
>VKOC01017436.1:0-77932 GCA_009364415.1 Spea multiplicata | reverse complement strand
CATACCAATCCACACATACCAATCCACAGATTCCACACATACCAATCCACTCTCACTGTCACTCTTACCTTTCCTCATTTCTTCTTTTCTTCCTACAGCAGTCAGCTACTTTTCTTCCTCTTCTTCTGTCTTCTTCCGGGTCAGAGGGCAGCGGTGGGCGCGGCTTCAGTGCTGTGCGCCGGGATCTGACAACAAACCCCGGCGCACAGCAGCAGTTGCCGCGCGGATTGCAAGGGAGCAGTATCGGAGGTCTTTAACAGACCTCCGGCTCCCTTCAGTGATTTTAAGCCGGTTCCCTTGAACTGGCTTAAAATCACTGAAGGGAGCTGGAGGTCTGTTAAAGACCTCCGATACCCCGCCTCGCCTATGCGAAGCCCATGCCCTCCGAGCGCGGGATCATTACTTGTCCTGTTTCTCTGGAAGGTCTGCTGCGTGGCGTTGCCGGCGATTGGCACCCCTCCCTGTTTTATGCAGCTACCGGTGCGGAACGCCTTTCCCCCTCTTGCCCCCGCTGAGGTACCGGCTAGTCTTTTCTGTAGAAGAAGCGAAAAGCAGAGAAAGGCAGCAAGCACTAGTCAAGGTGAAACAATTGCATGTTACATAGTGCAGAAAGCCACTATGTTCTTCATGCATTTGAGGGCACATAAATTAAGGTTACACAAGCTGTGCACCTTTTGGTAGCTAATACATTCGGTGATATCATATGCTATATTATTCCATTTCTAAGACTCATTTAACAGTTCACTGCCTAAGTAAATAAAAATTGAGGAAGCCCTCATTTAGCGTGAAGCGCATTAGGAGTGGTTTGTCTGTCCGTACCTTGGTATTCGCTGAATATTCCACCATAAATTTCTACTTTTGGATGAATACATTTAGTAAGTAGCATAGTGCTTTGTTTTGATGGATCATTTCACATTTAACCTATTTTCCGATTTTGTAATATAGAAAGGAGTCAATGAGCATTTGCAATAAAAACTATTCTTTTAATGGCTGGCAGGATACTAAATGCAATCTTTCATGACTCTGAGGTCCTTTCTTCAGGCATAGTTAACTAATGAAACTGAAGCAACGTGACAAATATTTACAAACAGAGTATATAAAAAGAGGTCACAACATGATACAGTAATTGAAAGATGGCTTTTAACCTTTTTTATCCCTATAGAGGGTTGGTTGTATGTCCCTGGTAATGTTTTTTAGTGACTTTATCAGAGAATTGTAGCTGACCACAAACTCTATTCTATTATGTTGTGTTTGTGACTTGCACTACAGCAGAGCCTCTCTTGGCATTGCTTAATGTTGCTTGGTATATTATCCACCATAAAAACAATGAAGTACATTTGAGGATGGTGACTAGCCCCTCCTTATGTTTTAATTTAATCTTTCTGAATAACCTCATATTATTTCTTATGCCTAATAATGCCTGTGGATCACTCTCAATCAGAGCTACAGCGTAATCATCAATGACTTTCCATTACATTTTTGAGCCTATGTTTATCACTTAATCCTCTTGATTGCAAGCTTGTTTGAGCAGGCCCCTCCTTATCTGTTGTTTCTGTAAGTCATTGTTATGTTATATACTATTTGTTATGTTCTGTTTGCCCATTTTATATCACTGTGGAATATGAAGACACTAAATAAAACAATAAAAAATAATAAAATAAAAAAATAATCAAGTAACCTTCATGCCAGCCATATGTGGTATTTATATTTTTTAATTAACACAACTTGCACTTACCAAAGATAAGTTTAAGAAAAATAAGGAACATGTTTAATTATCCTAAAATGATACACTCATTGCTGTGTCTAGTGAGCATGTGATCAAATCAATTGGTAACACAGTAATAAGCATTTAAGAGGATTTCATTTTTAAAGATTTCGCAATTTTAATAGGTTTTTTTTTGTTTTGCTATCCTTGTTGTGTTGTAGCAAAAAGTTAGTGCATATAAATACATTTCTCCAAACCTATTAAAGGTTTTATGTTGAAATTCCATCTAACAGTCTTAAAAAAGAACCTCCACCAAGTGTTATATTTGTGTTAGGGTGGTAGGAAAAAAACACCTACCACCCAAATATAAAAATATCAAACTGCTCACAGAGCTCTCACCCCTGACTAAGAAAAGGAATGGAAATCACCACAGTACTTCACTCCCACAATATACACTACAAATGTGGGGAAACAGTGAAATTAATAACCTCACACAAAGGACTTAAACTCACAATAATTACACCTGGAGAAAACTGAAATGTTCTACTAACTTGGGGTCTCTCTCAAAGTAAATGGTCCAATTATTAATCCCCTAAGAAATACTACAGAAGGAAACGTTTCCATGGTTCTTTGCATCAGATGCATTTCATGAATTAGTACTTTTTCTTTAAACCAAAGGCTATGTATCATTTTTCGTTATAGAATAATATAGCCAAGTATTACAGCTGTTTAAACTCTTGTAATCTGGTAATCTTTTATACTTCAAATGTTGAGCAGAGCAACTTTCTTAAACAAAATAATGCTAAGGTGGAGAGACTCAAAAGGGGCAGATTGGTTATCTGTGGGGACTTAAATGCTAAGTTAGACCCTCAGCGAGATAATTCTTCTTAAATATAGAAGCCACTTCATATGATTATTCCTTCTATTTAATGCCCTACCACAGCTACTTAAGAGTTTATTTTTGTAGATACAAATTTACTTCAAGATGTAATAGATTGCAACATAGGCCTTATTAAATGGCCAGACAATGTCCCCTTTATCCATGAAGGGCTCTTCCTCGGGTTCTGGTAAAGGGATGGGAAGGTTAAATGAGAGTTTGCTATCCATCACTCAGCAGAAAGAGCAGATCTTACGATCTCTAATCGAATATTTTACACATAACTGAGATATCCCCTTTGACCTTGTGGAATATGCATAAGCCAGCAATGAGAGTTTATCTTATCAATTTGTCTTCCTCTATTAAAAATCCAGTGCTGGAAAATATTTAGATCTCTAACAGAACTCTAGTAACTAGAATCGGGCACCACGTTAAATTCATACGACTTACTCAGAGATCAAATTAAAAAAATACTGCCTTTCCTAAATCTCCCTCAACTATCTCAAGAGGTTGAAACCTCCCTAGAAGCTTGAATAGAAAATAAATAGTCACAGCAGGCAATAGACCATTTAAACAACACTCAACTACAAATCCAGATTTAGCAATCTCTATTACAAGAATTTCTCACACAATTTGTTACCCTTCATGCAAAAGCTATTAAGCGGATTTTTGACACAACTTCCATACCAGCCAAAATTTAAAAGCACAAATATTCCCAGGGAAGACTCCAGATGTCTGCCCAAACTTCTGTCACCATTGAATTGTGATTTCAAAATTTACACTAAAATTCTAGCCAACAGGATAGCCTCTTTTCTACCCTAACTTTACAGCGACCAAGCAGAATTTGAACATTTTTGTCAAACTACTGGCAACAACCACAAATTTGTAAATATAATCCATCAGTCCAATAGATCTATGAGACCATGTATGTTAGTTATGTTCAGTCCGGAAAAGTATACATTGGTCCTTCTCGTTTACTGTCTTTCAAAAATTTGGCACCCCCCTGATACTTATTACAGCTATTAGTGCACTCGGTAGCTTTCCTTTTGCAAGTGCTCTTTTTAATGGTTCCTCTCTGAATCTTTTTGCATATCCAATGGCACATCTCAAGGCTACCTTTTCTCCTCTTTATTGTATGTGTTGGCTCTAGAATACTTTGCACTTAAGATTCAGTCAGACCCACAGGTTAAATGTTTCCAACCTCTTTAAGTGAAGATAACTTATTACACTGATTTGCAGGTTATAGTCTTGTGTCCTTCAATAAAGTTAACACAGCTAAAACTCAAGTACTAAATCCCACCAGGGACTTCATATTACTATAAAGCCACTCATTTAGGCCAGGCCATTCAACTGCATGCCTCCAAAGGCACATTCACATAGGCATACCTGTGAAACTTGTGGACTACGCGGAGCCTACCCTTGCGGGATGCTGTCAAGGATGCTAGTGGGCAGTCCTGCTGATGTTTGTGGGCGGTCCCGCTGACATTGGGGGCGTTCCTGCTGAGATCCTGGAAAACACCCCCATTTAAAGCAGAAATGGGTGAGGAGCGGGTGTGTCAGGACCCTGTGACCCCGGGGATTCGCATGTTGAGTTCCCAGGCATGCACATGGGCAGTCTATGAAAACGTCTTTGTAAGACCACATGACAAATGGCCAAAATTTTGTTTTTAAGCAATTATTTAATGCCCACCACTAGAGAAAACTTTAAGATTTAGGATGCAGCAGCAAGATGGATCTGTAGTGTGTTCTTGTTATCCCTTGCCTCACTATTATCTTTAATTGAATATATAATCTTAGATTTGACTTTGGCAACATGGTCTCAAAAAGGAATCACTAAATTGGTGTACCTTTTTGATAGATTTCCCTTTTGTTATTTCTCAGTCTATGCCTCGCCATCTTTTGCCCGCCATCCCTAGTCTTTCCTCTTCATTCCTTTGTCTTCCACATAAAGCCCTCTGTGATTTCCTCTTTTCTTTTCTCATTTCTCCCTCACTTCCCCCTTGATTTCCCCCTTCTACAAATATCTAAAGAACACAGATGCACAAAGCAAATAGAACGCATTATGTTCTATTAAGTAGTTTTGTCTCATCACTGCAACAAAACATATTGCTTTCAATTAGGCTTCCACTTAAATCGGCTTTAAGGTTTTGATAGCTTTCTGGAGACAGATCTTTGTCTACATGACCTTATCTTTCTGTACTTTGTATTCAACTATGAATTAAATTGCAGGAAACAATTCAAGTTTGACTTGTCGTTCTGTTTAAGCTAGCAGAAATCATAGGCCTCCTGTGAACTACAACAATGTTGATTCTTATTCATGAGGGACAGGTAAAGATTCAGTCTTAGTAAATTGCAGCATTTTATGCAAACTGTTCTAGCATTCATTAAATGATTTCTCCTAATCTTGGTTTTTTGTTAGGTTGCTTTTTGTGTTTCGTTTTGTTTTCTTTTTTGCTACTTGTTCAGGTTATTTTATAAAAAAAAGAAGATTATAGCATTGTAAAAAGAAACACAGAAAGTCAATTAATAAAGAATTGATTGTATATTGGGCATGAAAAATATGTTAACTGTGGGAATCAGTGTCTTGTTTCTAAAAGTCTTATAAAAGGTGATGTCAGAAACACATTCCTCCTGTTTAATTTAACAGAGAGGTGCTAGAGTAGCTTTGCATTTTGCTCAATTATCCAAACAGGGTGTCTTGATTCAAGTTTAAAGCCTGGAGCACTTAATAATAATTGAGCCCAGTACGAAACACTTGTTTATGAATTGTTCTGTGCCATTTTTAATGGCACTCCCCCTACTGTTTGTGTAAATTATCTGTACCCTGCTATACTCTATCATGCTGCCCATAACAGAAATACAATAAGACACACAAGTTAAAATGCCATTCTTATGCACAAATAATGCCCATTAATTTATATTTCTTAATCCATTTTACTTTGTGGCCTGGGGCATGAATGTATGACCTGTGTAAATAGGCAGTCTAAATGGTAATAGTCTTTAACTGCTTAATCCTGACATAATCCGGCAAATCTTTTTGGTGTAGTGACATAAGAGCAGTTCTGAAATAAAAGCTTTCCAGTTCCTTACCAACAACATTTGTTCACCTAAGAAATATGACTACAGCAGATAAGTCTGAGAAAGGAATATACCAGTAAGTTATAGTTACACATCAGGTCCAATTATTCAGTTATACTAACCGTTTTCCTTAAATGCACTTTTTGGAGAAATACCTCAAGAGGATGAGGCTACATTTTAGGTTAATGTAGCATCCTGTCCAATTTACCTACTTTGGTCATGCACATTCTTTATCATGCTCACTCAATTCCCTCATGCATTACCCACTTAAGTTTTAAGCAAAACGCATCCAATGAAATCATTAATGAGAAATATGCCTTGGTCTGGTGGAATTGGTGACCATAATGCATCAACTATTAAGAACACACAATGGTATTGGTGAAAGTTTTAACTGTAAAAAGACACTGGCACAAGACATTGTCATGTTCAATAATGAGTAGATCATAATGCCAAACTATTTGGCTGCAAAACTCAATTTTTTAATCTTAATCTTAACGCATGCCAGATATTTAATGAAGGGAGTTGGAGGGTTTAGGTATCTGCTTCAAAATTACATTGCACCTCTGGCTGGAGACCTCTTAAATTCATGAAATTTGAAAGGAAGCAAATGATCTGTGTCATGTAATAATTTATTTATGTGTTTTATTTGCTCAGAAAAGAAACACAGGCATAATTATTAAGCAGGAAAAATTTTACAGTAAAATGTTCTCAAGAGAACCCTTCATTTATTAAATGTGCTGAGGCAGCAATATTATGGGGTAGTCAACCTAAATATGGAAGTCGAGAACAAGCCAAAAGTCGGTACACGGTAGGGACACTGAGAAAGCGGGTCTGGTACACAGGAATCGAGGTAAGTGAATATAACAAGGCAACAGGTAAACACAATAACTGAGCAATGCCTCAACTTTCCGCTTGAGGAACGCCACGCCTCCGGGCATGACGTCACCCAATCGCGTTCCCCACCGTTTCCAAGCAGGGACGCATAAAGTTGAGTGAAGGGCGCGGAGAGGACCGAAGACGCAGCGCCGCACCCAGTACCCGCGAGTAGTAGTGAGTAACTGCGTCAAGGTCTGGTGTACGGACCCTGACAGTATGTGACATCATAGCCTGGCATTTAGTAGAATGAACATCAATGTATGTAATAATAATAAGCACACCTCTTTCTCTGGGCCAGTATAAATAGAGGTTAAATACTCTTATGCATCTCTGCTTAAGGCCTTTGGATCAGAGAAACATTTAACAACTTTGGATTAGAGAAACAATTCCACTTCCATGAATACACTTTATGATAAAAAGTATGTGGGCAACCCTCCTATTTATAGAGTTAATGCATTTTGCCAACACCCATTGCACACAGGTGTTTAAAAACGACAAGAGAACGCTACCTACAACAATGCATATTGCCAACTGTTAAGTTTGGTGGAGGAGGGATAATAAGATCTCTTTGTTTCAGAAAAAAGGTTATGTTAATGCTACAGCATACAAATACATTTTAGACAATTGTATGCCTCAAACTTTGTGGCACCAGTTTGGGAAAGGCCTTTTCCAGTATGACTGTACCTCTGTGCACAAAGCAAAGTCCATAAAGAAATAATGTGACAAATTTGGTGTGGAAGAACTGGAGTGGCCTGTACAGAACCCTGAACTTAACCCTACTGAACCCCTTTAAGGTGAATTGGAATGCCGATTGTGACCCAGGCCTTCTCATCCTCCATCAGTATTTGACCTCACAAATGCTTTTGGCTGAACTCTTGTCTAGAAAATACTATGTATTTTCTGCTTTCGTTGTTTAAACAGAGTTTAACTTGGCATGATTTCATATTTAAACATTTAATTCTAATGTACCTGTTGTGTTCTTGTGAAATCTCCCACACCATATCACCATTTAAATGTTTTTAATGAATGTACCCCACAGTGTATCTATTATAAAAACAAAATCAAACAACAAATACGGTAAAAAAATATTTTGGGTGCCATACATTTTTATTATTGTCCAGGTTTGAATAGCTAGAAGGTTAAATCTTTAAGACTATTTTTCAATAATTTTCACTCTCATGTATGCTCTGTCTGCATGTCAAAGTAATTATTAGTTTGAAATTGCCTTAGATTCCAATCTAATTTCCATTGATCTGCAGTTGTCTAAAAAGCCACCATCTGTTTCTTCTCAGTTCCTAAGAATCTAAGCGTGCCAGAGACAACATGCTTGATATTTGGACTTGTTTTTTTTTCTATGGTTCTTCTGCATTCTATGATGTTTCATATTTTAATATTAACTCAAATCCAAGAGATCTTGCTATTCTATCATATCTATCAAGGTTTTGATTTCTCAAGTGACAATACACCATTACTTTTCTATTAGCATTTATTAGTTCTGAAAGAGGAGGAGAGATTGTTGCACCTCTAGTCTGGTTGAAAAATGGTCAAGGAGCCCCTCATTTATTTTTTATATTATGTATTTATTAACAATATATTGTTATGAGGTAATTCCATAGAACTTGCATACCGACACATAGAACTCAATTCACTTGCAGGTAAAGGCATGCAAATGAAATTGAGTTTTGTAGGTTGAGCAATTCACTTTGAGTCAAGCTACAAGCTTACACAGAGACCCTGTATAGGGAAATGTGTATAAACCCATTTTGGATCTTTATGTTTTTTTTTTGTAAATGAGAACTGGCATAGCTGACCAGTATGCTAGAAAGGTCTGTCTGTTCAGCTAGACTCCAAACTAGGGTAGGGTTTGTTTTTTCTTTTGTTTATTTGTTGGTCGCCTTATTTAAAGAATCTGAGTTATGTATAAAATTAATCATAGTGAACACTTATCCAGAAGTCAAGGTGTATAATTTGAAGAAAAAAACTCGACAGACCTCTCACAATACATATGAAAGTAGTCACAAATAATCTGTAAAATGCATTCTTTGGTGTGGCTGCCTGGGACAGTAAATTGTTTGTTTGTAAGAAAATATAGGGCCAAACACAAACTTCGATCGGGAACAACACATAAATATGTATGTGCGTCAAAAATAGGCAGAGTCACTTAGATGCAAACGAAGGTGAAACATTTAATACGAACAAAAATAGACGAAGAATATAAAAAGAAGATAACAAAAATACGAAACAAGTCTTACAAAACCTTGGAAAGGAATTTAGTTCATGACATCTGTCCTACGCATTCCTGAGGATGGAGGGAGGGAGTGTTGGGACGTGAAGTGTCCATGGATGGCAAGTACATCTTCTCTCGACCTCTCTTCCCATGCCTCTCCATGTCTTACACAGGCCTAGCTTATATGTGCCTTGGATAGTGATGTCAGTCTATTGGTCTTCACCTAATTGGGTAAACATGCTCACTAAGGTCTCTACGTCTAAACCCTATTTTAGGTGGCCACTGTAAGCCTACTGTAATGTCCTTTTACAGTTACAACTACCATGCATTAACAAGTTACCATCCTATCTATAGACTGCCTGTTCAGCAAATCCTTCATTCCATAATTAAGGTCAAGGAAACCTTGAAACCTACCATTGAAACATATTAATATATCTTAATTATCATTTATTTATTATTTTTTTTTATTTTATTTTCCAAAGATACAAATCACAAGACAATCAAGTTGAACATAGATCGGCAACAACATGATAAATATAAGGATATGAAAGTTCAGACAGTACATTAATAGTTGACGCAGATATTACATAACAAAGAAAAAAAAAACAGAAGAAGAACTTACAAATACAGGACAAACATATAATGGATCCCCTTCTTTCATGTCTAAATAGTTGAAATATAATAGTAAATTAAGAAATAAATTGTAGCAGATGTTCAATTTATTGCTTGAGTAATCATTAAAGTATAGCCGTGGGAAATTGCTAGATAAAAAAAACTAGTGAAAAAGGTCAAAACTGAATTATCAGTCTATATTGCCCTCTTGGAGCATTTTGATCCAAATTTCCCAATGTTTTTGGTATATATAAGTTCTTCTTTCTTGGGAAAGGATCATTTTCTCCATATGACATTGGTGTATAAGCTGGGTTTTTATTTTTGACCAGTGAATTGGTTCAGGAGTTCTCCAATTTCTGGCTATTACTATTTTAATAGCGGTCAGCAAATGTAATAAAAATTTTCTTTCGTGAGTAGGTGCTTTAGGTAGATTTAAGTGGAGTAAAGCTCTATCTGGAGTCAGGTTCCAATGGGAACCAAATAGATCTGTGAGTTTTATTGAAACTTTCATCCAAACTGTCTTTATTATCGAGCAATTCCACCATATATGGAGAAAATCTCCTTTGGTATGGCCGCATCTCCAGCAATTGGGTATGTTGTTAGGGGAGAATTTTATTAATGTTGTCGGAACAAGGTACCAACGGTTCATTACTTTGTATTGCATCTCGATCAGATTTAAGCAATGGATGTCTTTGTAAGTTAAGTTCAGAGCCTTATTTCATTCTTCTACAGTTATTTTGCTTCCTATGTCATTCTCCCATTTTTTTAAAGCTGGAGGGCAATAATCTTTTTTGAGCATAGTGATCAAGTTTAATGCTTTTGCAAGTAATTTTTTTTGAGCGTTCCCCATAATTAAGTAGGATAGCTGATCTTGAATTTTGGAGGTCTGTTTCCAATTTATTGAGTCTAATAAAAAGCTTTTGACTCTTAAATAATTAAAGAATTCGTTAATTGGGAGGTTGAACTCAGTTTGGAGTTGTGAGAAAGATTTGATGGTGGCTCCCTCAAACAAATTTTTTATCCTAAATATTCCTTTTTGTTTCCAAGAATTTAAGTTTAGATTTCCAATAGTATTTTCTATGAGGCAGAGTGGGAGAGTAATCAAAATTTTGTCCTTTAACCCTGCTAGCTTTTTAAATCGATTCCAAGAGATAAGGAGGTGTCTCAGTGTTGTACTATTGGATTTTTCCATTATCTCAGAGCTCTTTTTAGTCGGGATCCAGAAGAGAGTTGATAAATCTTTATATGGGTAACTTACTGGGATCTCCCCTCGATACCAAGATTCTAGAGATGCTTCCTGTCTCTGAGTTATGCAAGCATGAAGTAGTAATGCTGCTTGTGAATAATCCTGAATAAGTGGAACACTAAGACCACCATGCATTTTCTTCTTAGAAATCAGGAGGAGATTCAGTCTTGGTTTTTTTGAGCCCCATATAAATCGATTAAAGGAACGTTGAATTAGTTCCAACCAGCTGGAGGGAGTGCTCAGAGGGATCATCCTGAATAAATATAGGAACTTAGGTAGAATGTAAGCTTTAATTACATTTATCCTCCCCCACCAGGATATAAATAAGCCACGCCATTTTCTAAAGGAGAGGTTCATTTCTTTTATCAAGGGCATAAGATTGATTTCCATCCAATTGCTTGGAGTGTTTGAAATTTTAACTCCTAAGAATCGGAGAGATTCGTTGGCCCAGCTCAAACCCATTCTCTCCAATTCATTCTTTTGTTCTACTTCTAAGTTCAATGGCAGTGCAATAGATTTATTTATATTTAATTTGTAATTGGAAACAAGACTATATTTATGTATTAGGTCCAAAACATATTTCAATGAGATTGAAGGGTTTTTAATTGTAATTAGTACATCGTCCGCATAAAGTTTTATTTTCTGAAGATCACCTTCTCCACAACCAACTATATGCGGACTATTGCCTATACTAATAATTTCATATGGTCCTTTATCATATACTTAAGGTTAGAAGAGATGTTAAATGTGTTAGAATATTTTACATTGTTTAAAAATGGACATTTAGATATAATCTCCTGCTGACAACAAACTATAAAACAAATATAATGATTTCTGTTGACCTTGGAAACAGTAAGTTCAACATCTTACCTTATGACAGGAAACATTCATCTTACCTTTCCAACAGAATGCCTATGTACCATCAACATCATACCTCTCATGGTCTACCCTAGGGTCAATCTACGATCCAACAGTGGGCTAGAGATTTTTAAGATGACAGAATCCTTCATAGTTTACATTTATCTGATGAAACTTGACCTTCTCATTTAGTGTTCTTCAACTGAGATATTGTTAAAAACAAGTAAGAGTATGTTTACATCATGAGAAGTATTACAGCAATTAAATTACTATGAGTAAACAAAGTTCACACATACATCTTCCTGCCTGTGTTTTACATCATCTTGATCCAGGGTTATGCAATATTTTGACTAATAGTATTTCCAAAGCCTTTACAGATTATTTTTTTCCGACAACTTCCAGAACTAAAAGGTATTTTATGTTTACATCTTACAAATGTACTATTCTCAGATCAAAATCCGTATGACAGTGGATATTTATTTGATGAAGATATTTATGTTGAGTAGATTGTATTGCAGATCCTTTACAATGCAAAGTGGTGCTAAGGGTCATTAGATGGTTTGAAGATGGTTGATCTGTACATGAGGCCAAAATAAGTCAATTGGATTTAATATAAAAATAAATACTTGAAATACTATATATTAGTATGTGTTTATTGAGTGAAGTGCAACACTGGATGTGTGTGCTTATTTTTATCCATTCTGTACAAGACATTTTAGTAATGCTGGTGAATTTCATCTTCTTCCTCATCTTAGTTGAAAGAGAAGACGGTGAATGGCTGCTAGATAGCTTGAAAGGAATTACAACTCAGGCTTTCTGTAAAAAAAAAAAAAAAGAAAACCCTGCAAATCCCTCAGAACTGACAAACTCCGTTACCATGAGAACTGGAGATATTTCCATTGTGACTGCTTGCTCCAACAGCCATCTGTTACACCCATTTCATTAGGAAGTACAGTTCAGTCAGATCAAGATTTGTTTTTCATCACACCTCAGTCCAAAGTCAAGCATGAGAAGAAATGGTACCATTTATTTTTGTATGCTAAACTCAGCAGTTTAACATCATTTGGAAATACTGGAAGTATTCATTGGAACGTTGGTAGAAAGGTCACTAAGTCACCATGTAACAGAGAAGAAAGATGTCTTGAAATACAGAGATCAAGTTTCAATGAAGCAAAATGTATATTATAGGAACAAATACTGTATATATAATAAGAGGCTGCACTGTTTTTAGGGGATTGTAATCACAAAGATCTGGGGGCATACATGAATCATTAGATGTAGCTTGCATTATATACAACCAAAGAACTTAAAAATTCATTATTTTGATGATGTTGCGATTAAGACTATATGGCAGATGTGTCACAATGACATGTATTATTACACACCATCTTCAGATGGGACTCTGTACATTAGTAGAGACATTAAGCAGGTTCTTAATTTCCCTAAATGCAAGCACCAATCTATATAGAGCATATTAGGATATGAACATGAATGTTCTCAAATATATTCATATTTTATTGATAATTCACATTTTTAAATAAACATTTACATACACAGACCGACAATTTAAAGGGGTTGTTTGTATCCTCGGCAAGTTTTCTTTGTACAGGGCACCAAATATGACATTATATCCTAGCTCCCTGCATTTGGTTAACTAGAAGAGATACTTCAGGTATCCTCAGAAACAACTATCTATATGTTACACCATTTTCTTTTTCACATTATATTGACATTTGACGTGGCAATATACCCAAAGCACAGTTCTTCTAAATTCTTCTAATTCCCCTCTTTCTACCCTCATAAATGATATATCGATTTTTCGATATTTTTTTAAAGTAAGTAAGTATTTTAAAGTAAGGCTTTATTTGGAAACCATTTTAATATATGTTTATGATTATTTTGTATGGAAATTGTCAGTGTATACACAGTTGTAAAAATAGAGTGCACACCATTTTTTTATTCATTGGTTTTACATCAGGACATAATAACAATCATCTGTTCCACAGATGTGTCATGAGTTATTCAACAAGAATAAAGCCAACATGGAGAAGCCTTGAGTGAAAAACAAACTACATCTTATGATTCAATAGCCTGTAGAACCACCTTTAGCAGCAATAATGTAAGATAATAATTTTCTTTATGACTTTTTCAGTCTTGCATCGTTGGAGGAATTTTGACCTGCTGTTCTTTACAACATTGCTTCAGTTCATTGAGGTTTGTGGGGATTTGTTTATGCACAGCTTTCTTAAGGTCCCACCATAGCATTTCAATCTGTTTCAGGTTTGGACTTTGACTCGGCCATTGTAGCATCTTGATTCGTTTCTTTTTTAGCTATTGTAGATTTACTGGTGTGCTTGGGATTATTTTCCTGTTGCATGACCCGATTTCAGCCAATCTTTAGCTGTCTGACAGATGGCCTCACATTTGACTCTAGGATACTTTGGTATATAGAGGAGTTCATAATTGACTCAAGGACTGCAGGGTACTGTCATGAACTTTAATATTTTTTTGCATTGGGGTGAACTTGCTGGGACTTCCACTCCTGGGAATATTGGCAACTGTCTGTTTTTCACTTTTGAATAATCTTCACTGTAGAATGGATTTTAAATTGTTTGAAAACTGCCTTATAACCATTCCCAGATTGATGGACAACAATTTCTTCTCTAAGATCATTGCTGATGCCTTCTTGGCATTGTGTTAAATGCATGAGAATTCTCCAGACCATCAAACAGCTAACACTTTTATAGAGGGCATTTCATTATCAGCACCTGTCTGCTACTTCGAATCTTAATAAATCATGGGACGGTGTAATATGTCATGCGTTCTTGTTCATCTGAGTTTGCATTTACCAAATTTTTAGACCTGCTAAGGAACAGATAAATGCTATTTTATCCTGATATGTCTTCCCAACACCATCACCTTGGACTGTGGTACTAAATTTACTTAACATTCCTGGCGTGCCTTTTGCCATGGCTTACATGTCCAGGTCAATCTATTTTCCGCTTTCCACCCACAAAGCAATGGACAAACAGAGCTCATCAACCAAATACTTGAACAATATTTATGTAACTCATCTTCAAGATGATTAGAACCTCCTTCTACTCATGGCCGAATATGCCTGTAACAATCAAGTGCAGAGATTGAGAGGCTATTCTCCGTTTTATGGAAATTATGGATATCATCTAAAAATGCTCTCAGGTGCACCTGTACCCTGTCCTGTACAAGATGTTCTACATGACTCCCATAAAATAATACATAGACATCTACACAAAATAGTTAGACATATGCAGATCGGCTCTGTATTCCTACCTCATCATACAAGCCTGGTGATAAGGTATGGCTCTCCACTACCCATCTTCGATTCTCTTGTCCGACTGTGGAAGGGGGTCCTGTCAGGCATGTACGGCACAGCTTTCTCTTTCTGCAAGTCCACGGAGTGGGAGGCACGCGTATGTGGTGGGGTGCAGCTTCTCTTCGCATCGAATGCTGACCGCCTTCTGTTCTTCACCCCCTGTGGGGTTGCAGGGAGCTGACATTGGCAATTGTAAGCTGCCACAGCTGCCAGCAGGAGGGGCGATGCTTTTGTTCACAGAGGCAGTGCCTCCTCTTATGAATTCCTTTGCTAGTGTGCACAGAGGGGGACTATAGACATCACACCTGGGAATCATATAAACAACCCTGAGTCCCTCATGCCAGCAGTCGGGTATACTGATTCTTAGTGGTTTTATCTTCTGAGTTCCCCAAGGTACCTAGTTTCCTGTACTCCTGATTTTAATCCCTGCCTGTCTCACCTTTGGACCATGACCTGGTTATTTTTTTATCTGCTGCCTGCCTCTGACCTTTGGACCATGACTTGCATATTCTATTCTATATTTTGGCATCTGGTCAGTCAACCCATGTCCTATTTGGGGCAAATTTGAACCCAGCAAAATCAACTTACCCCATCAAACCATACATCTTTTTTTAAACTAGACAACCCTTGGGCTTCTGGAAAGATACAGCACTAATTTTTGCACTTAAAAATAAACTTTGTTTCCCAATGTTGGACTTATTTTACATTTTGAGGGAACTGCATGGTTCCTCTGATGGTGACATCACTGGAAAATAATTGGATTTATTGGGAAGTCTCACAGTGCGTAGAAAGCCCCCTCAAAAAAGGATAACATGTTTATTTTATAATTGCTACGCTTTGTTTTAGTTTGTATTCTTCATGATAGACATGATCACAAAGAAGATATTTGTTTTATAAGCATGGACTGCCACTGACAGTCATCAGATGTTAACAGCACCATCAGCATTAAGTAATAAATAGTTATTGGACTATAAGAACTGGTTGTGGCATTGTAGTATCTTTGTTAAAACCTTTACAAGAAAGTAGTATATCTCTGAGACTTGGATCTGTGCTATATTTTTGCCATAAAACTTAAGTAGCTGATGTAGGAACATAAAAGAAGTCATACTAAATTTTCTGTCTAGGACAGGGAAGCAAATGCATTTTTTATGTGCAGTGTCTTGACAAGATACTCTTTGAAATGAAAAGATACATATACCTTAGTTCCATTAGTAGGTTTTTCTATATCAGTATTAAACTTTTAAAATGATCATCAGAGCAGAGTTCTTGTAGGCTGCATAATTGGAGCTTTAAAAGAAAAAGCAAATATAGATCTGGAATATCTGGCTAAAAATATCCTTCAAGTAGATGGTAATCTGAGCTGAGGAATGAAATAATTAACTCTAATGTCCTAGTTATTTGCTTAATTTGCTGTCTGTTAAATCACAGGAGTTTACAGAATTCTGGGACTAAATACATATAAAGAGCTTGATAAAAATCCCCCTCTGGATTTATTGTATGTATACCTCTAATTAAAAAAAGTTATTTTATTACAAACACCTGCGAGTGCCTGCATTGTTGAATAAATATAATATACATAAATACATATATGTTGGTAATGGTTTTTCTAATGATCAATTAGCCCTTCAAACTAGTAAATCTTGGATTTACTGACACAATGTGCCAATGAGCCATTGCAACACAGGAATGATGGTTGCTGATATATATATAGATATATATATAGGGGTAGTGGAAGAATTATTAAACACTCATCTACAGACACAAGACAAGCCAGAAGGCTTGTTTTTCCATCAGAAATCTCATGGTGCTGCCACAACCACCAGGGATTCTGGGTAGGCGCATGCAAATAAGGTCAACAATTATCACCTTTGCCTCTATATCCATACATGGATCCCATGAAAGTAATTGCCCGCTGTACAAGACATCCTTTAGAAGAGGAGCAATAGCCAGATCACCACTCATGGACTTGTACATAGTGGATATAGAGGCAAAGGTGATAATTGTTAACCTTATTTCCATCCTCCAGCATCCTCTCCTTCAGGGCGTTATGTTTGTGTTTCTGTAGTAGAACAGATGTGTAGTAATCTGCATTGACCGTAGTTGCAGCCAGAGAAGTTAAAATTATTACAGATCTGTGAGCGACCTAAAAAGGTAATGAGGCATCCCATAAATGTAAAGGCTGTATTTGTGGGAGGGGTCATATGGGGTATTTACACACACCTTCAGCATCCTCTCCTTCAGGGTGTTACATTTGTGCTTTTCCCACCTGCACCCCCCTTCAGTTCACTCTCCGTGCTCCTCACTGGGCCGTTTTGCACATGTTTTACCCCTACCACAAATGTATCTCTCTCTCTCTCTCTCCCATGTATGATATATATATATATATATATATATATATATATATATATATATATATATCAATAGTGGGATAAAATGTTGGATTTGCACTCGGCAGACTCCAACTCTGTATTGTACCCTGGTGCTATGGCATTTAGATTCAAAAAGCTTGATGTCCAATGCAGGTTCAAACTATTGCCACCTGCATTGGAACAATAAAGCTTTTTGAATCCAAGTGTCTTGAGTGCTTAGCTTGATATGAATATATATATCACACCTTGGAATATATACTTTATTACCAAACAGGTAACCAATCAGGTAATAAAGAAGAAAACATCCTTGCAGTAACATTTCCAGGTTACCATTTATGTATATTGTCAGGTGTTCTTTTCTATTTGACATGTCGGACGACCCTGACTGGTCTGACATGGACGACGTTTCATCTGACGCTGATATGTATTGTACCCTGGTGCTATGGCATTTAGATTCAAAAAGCTTGATGTCCAATGCAGGTTCAAACTATTGCCACCTGCATTGGAACAATAAAGCTTTTTGAATCCAAGTGTCTTGAGTGCTTAGCTTGATATGAATATATATATCACACCTTGGAATATATACTTTATTACCAAACAGGTAACCAATCAGGTAATAAAGAAGAAAACATCCTTGCAGTAACATTTCCAGGTTACCATTTATGTATATTGTCAGGTGTTCTTTTCTATTTGACATGTCGGACGACCCTGACTGGTCTGACATGGACGACGTTTCATCTGATGCTGATATGGCATACACACCCGAGCTCAAACATACCACGGGTGATCAGAACCTGATTATCAGGTACAGCTGCGCCTCATTGCCTGAGTAAAGCCCTGTCTCTATAAGACAGGCACGTTAATGCCAAGGCCCTTCAGTCAGGGCCTTGGCATTAACGTTGAAGGACTGCTTTGCTCTGAGCCGATTCCTGTACCGGAGCTTGTTCCTAAGCCTGGACCCGTGCCTTTGCCTGGACCCGTGCCCGTTCCTGCCTGTGCCCGTTCCTGCCTGAGCCAGTGTCCGTTCCCGTCCGCCCTGCCAGTGGGCCTCCGTTCCAATCCGCCCTGCCAGTGGGCCTGAACCTGTGCCTGAACCTACCTGTACCAGCCTCAGCTCCCGTCTCTCTGCCTCAGCTCCCGAGCCTGTACCTGCCTCAGCTCCCGTCTCTCTGCCTTTCCAGTCCTGCTACTCTGTTTGTACCTATCTCTCTGTCACCATGCATAAAGGGGTACAGACAGAGTTCCCCATGTCCCTGCACATGGACTCCTACCAGACCTGCTTGCCCGGGTCCTGACATATATTAAAAATGGAGACTATTGGTTTTAAATTATTTTGTAAGGTTGGGCCATAGATTACCCAGCATATACATTATTCCATGATGAACACCAACTCCGGATTAGAGCTTTTAAATTGTAGCTTATTTTTTTCCTCTAGCAAATTGTTATGGTCCTCTCTACCGTGAAAATCAGTTTCTAAGGCAACCATTTTGAAAACCCTTTCCTTATCTCCAAGGGACTCTACCAATAGTTTTTCTCCATTACTGCTTCCCATCATAAGCCTATTCCTTTAAGACGGTGCTATTTGGTAAACAAAAATAAACACCAGCTTCTTCAGTAATCACAGTTATTTTCAGGAACCGGGTCCAGACGACTGTAATGACCCAGAGCGCCCAAAGATAGAGTTCAGGAGTTATTGTGCAGTAGCGGAGTTGGACAGGGCCTGGTGCAGGGCGACTGCACTCACCCGGGTGTTGAGCATCTAGGGTCGTGCACCCACATACCAGCACCCTGACATAGCAGCGGATGATGTCAGAACAGAGCAGAACTTGGAGATATCCTGCAGGCACTCTGGAGCATGCATGAAATTAGAATCATGTGCAGGATGCTGCAGGCTGGGAGTAGGAAAGCTAAGCTGAGTACAGGAGAAACATAGCAAGCAAGGGGGACAGAGCAAGGAGCATAACAGACAAGGCATACATAAATACAGGACTAGCCTAGGACTATGTGATAATAATTGAAGATTCTGTCTCATCATATGGCCATAGTATGCTTAGCCCACCACTATGCCAAAGTTCTCCAAGATACGATGGGTCCTACCGCTAAACCCTGCCTAGTGTCAGGGTTCACAGAGAAAACCCCAACAAAGTAACTCACCTGAGCACCCGCCGATACCAGCTCCCATGCCGCCGCTCTCACCGCCATCCCCGTTCCTACTCCGCCGGCTGCTCACACGGCTGAATCTAAGAGAGCGCGCGAGCCCCCACCTTTCTTTATTCACTCCTGAATGGAGAAGGCGGAGAACGCGTGTCAACTAGGCCACGCACTGGGGTGGGGTGACACCTAGTGGTGGTTTTAAAAAGCAGTGCTCAATTATTGTGCCAGTAAGAGCTATTCGTTTGCTGTTCTTTCTACGCTATCCCTGGTTTTGCCCCTTGGCTCTTCGTACCACGACTTTGCTGCCATCTCCAGTTCCGACCCTTTGGCTATTCGTACCACGACTTTCCTGCCGTCTCCAGTCCTGACCCTTTGGCTATTTCGTACCACGACTTTGCTGCCGTCTCCAGTCCTGACCCTTGGCTATTACAAAACGACTATGCTTCTGTTCTGCATACTGGGTTCCTCTCCTCAACCCCGACATAATAATTGAGCTACTGTGGAACCCGCAGGATTATCTGAGACAATCGCTGGCCTTACTCAGCAATTGGCCACATTTTCACAGACTTTACAGGAGATCCAGGCTGATCAACACCATTTAAGACAACAGGTGCACCATCTGCAGCTGCAACAGAATGCACCTGCTGAACAAGTTCCAGCCATTCCTGCTACCATAGCACCTGCAATTGCTGAAGGCGCCACGGCTTTTGAACCTCAGATACCGCTACCTGAGCGATTCACAAGAGACCGTAAGACATACCATGCCTTTATAACCTCCTGCGACATTCTCTTTCGTCTAAAGCCCCGGACCTACACTACGGATCATGTCAAGGTGCATACAGTGATATCTCTGCTCTCGGGGGAACCTCAACTTTGGGCACATCACCTGTTACACAGTAATAGCTCCCTACTCGACTCCTGGCGTTCCTTCCATGAGGGCCTGGATGCTTTTTATGAAGATCCATTCAGGGTATCCTCATCTGCTACTACACTGAGAGCCTTAAAGCAAGGACGGCGCCCCGTGGAAGAGTACATCACGGAATTCAGGCACCTGGGCCAGGAGTCGAACTGGAATGAGCCCGCACTCCACGACCAGTTTCGCTGGGGCTTGTCGGACGCAAACAAGGACGAACTAGACCGTACCTCTATTCCACCTTCTTTGGAGTAATTTATGCACCTTGTGACACAGATCCACAGAAGACTCCGTGAGAGGCAATCAGAACGGCAAGTCACGTCTTCCAGCTGGATACCAGCGCGTACCCATCCTAGGGTCCCGTCTCCCCCTTCTACAGAGGAACCTATGCAGATAGGCATTGTTCGAGGTCCACTCTCAGCTGCAGAGAAAGAACGTCGCAGAGCTTTGAACCTGTGCATGTATTGTGGCAAACCAGGCCTCCCATATAACGACTGCAGAATCTGTACCCGCTATACTCAGGGTAAGAGAGCAACCATCCTAATTCACACAAAGGTTGGAGGACATCCCTACCTGTCACCTCACTTATCCATTTCTGTGTTATTGCAGTGGACTAATGGAGCAGCCCGTCTCTCCGCCATGGTTGACTCTGGAGCTAACAGGAATTTCATTGACGCTGAGACGCTCCAGATCCTGATCATCCCTACTAATACCAAGAAAACTCCAGTTGCTATCCAGCTTGTTGACAGAAGTCCCCTTAAGACCGGCCCTATAATCAAAGAAACCATTCCCTGACCCTCAAGATAGGAATGGGCCATATTGAGACTATCCAGTTTGATGTTGTTCCACCTCCGGTGTCCCCTATCATCTTGGGCCTCCCCTGGCTCCAAAAACATAATCCCTGTATCAATTGGGAGACCGGCGTGCTGCTGTTCTCATCTTCACAATGTACCACTTGTTGTCTACGTACTGAATCCATCTGCCTCACACAGACCACACCACCTCAAGAGATTCCCCTTCCTTATCGCCAATTCAATGACGTCTTCAAGAAAAAGAGTGCTGATAAACTTCATACTTTAGACCATATGACTGCCCCATATGGTGCGGCAATCCCCTTCGTAAAAAAACATACACCCTTGAAGTTGACACATCTGACACCGATGTAGGAGCCATTCTCTCCCAGAGACAAGAATATGACAGCCAACTTCACCCCGTAGCCTTCTTTTCCAGGACTCTTACTCCTGCCGAAAGGAACTATTGTATAGGCGAACAGAATTACTGGCTATGTTCCCCCGAGGACCGCCTGCAGGTTATGCAGTCGTTCCATGACACTCCCGCTGCAGGTCACGGTGGCATTAAACAGCCCAGATGGGGACTGCCCTAAAGACATACAACAACTTCGGAATAACCATCATTTTAATAGAAGCTATAAGACCATGAGAGATCAAAAGAACGCCAAATGTGTATTTTGGACAGGATATGTTTCCATATAGGAATAATATTGAAATCATTTAATTTGGATACATTTTTAGGTAGTTTGATCCCCATGTAAGAAAAAAAATCTCTTCTCCAATCAAAGTCATATAAAGTCTGTAAAGAGAGGAGGAGGGAAGTGGTAGGTGTAGCGGCATCGCCTGGGTTTTACTGATGTTTAATTTGTGGTAGGATCTGGGCATATTGGTCAAATTGTGACAATAGCGCTGGCAGAGAGGTCATGGGGTTAATAATCGCCGCCAAGATGTCATCGGCGAACAGACCCAGAATGGAAGCCTCCGTAGTGTTACACGGAAAGCCTGTGATAAGTGGATCGGAGCTTATTCTGTGTGCCAAAGGCTCCAATGCGAGTGTGTACAATAAGGGAGAAGGTGGACAGCCCTGTCGCGTCCCGTTAGAAATGGGAAAAGGGGAGGAGAGAAAGCCAGAAGAACTGAGGCCGAGGGAGCGGAGTAAAGTGCCATGATAGAGCAAATAAGAGGGGGGGGGGGGGGGAAGCTAATTTTTCAGTACCGGACAATAGAAATTGCCAATGTAGCCTGTCAAAGGCT
The DNA here is from genome assembly GCA_009364415.1 of Spea multiplicata. Lineage (NCBI taxonomy): Eukaryota > Metazoa > Chordata > Amphibia > Anura > Pelobatidae > Spea > Spea multiplicata. The sequence goes on along the minus strand of VKOC01017436.1, from coordinate 55,620 downwards.
TTTTCTGCGTCAAAGGAAATTAAGAGGCCAGGAGAGCGTTTGCAGGAAGCGTCCCAGGAGAGAGAAATAAATCTACGAGTGTTATCGATAGATTGTCTGTTCCTAACAAAGCCCACTTGATCTAAGTGTAGAAGGGAAGGGAGCAACAAGGAAAAGTCTATTGGCAATTATCTTGGCGTACAGTTTAACGTCTGTGTTAAGGAGTGGGATGGGTCTGAAATTGGCACATTTGTCCGGGGATTTGCCCTGTTTGGAGATTATTACAATATGTGCGTGGAAGTTCTCTTGAGGGATGAGTCCCTTAGACATAAAGGATTGAAAGAGTGTCAACAAGTGTGGGCCCAAGACCGAGAAAAATATTTTGTAGTAGCTAGGGGTAGAGTGTTTTTTCAATTGGGATATAGTGGTGCGAAGTTCGTCTAATTCTAAAGGGGCTTCCAAACTGCGTATCATATCGTCAGAGAGGGTAGGGAGGTTGACAGAGTCAAGGTAATTTTTAATGGCCGCAATGGTGGGTTGTGGGGCGTTACCGTCTCGAGAGAGGTTATAAAGAGAGGTATAATACGAAGCAAACTTGTCTGCTATTTGGGAGGTATTCTTCAGAATCAAGCCCCCAGCTGAGTGGATGAATTGGGGATGCGACAAGGCTGTCAGGTGTCAAAGCTTGTTTGCCAGCATGATGTCAGCTTTGTTGCCCTTTGAGTAAAAACATTGGTGAAGTTTTAATAGCACCCAAGCTGTCAAACGTGATTGGATTGTGGCCAATTTGAGTTTAACGGATTTAATTGCGGAGGCGAGAGCGGAGGAAGGAAGGGGTCTGTTTATTGAGCCTCTCCAGATCATATAGTGTAAGGAGAAGAGCATCTTTATGTGTGAAGCAATGCTGATGAATTTGCCTCTAACTACTGCTTTGTGGGCATTCCACAGAGTTTCAATCAATTGAAAATAAAGGTCCAAGTGTGAGTGAATTTGTGAGGTAATGGACGAATCGGTGAGTAAGGAATTATTAAGGCGCCAGGAGCCTTTGCCTGTGAAAGGGTGAGGAATTTCAAGCGATAGATGTATAGGGGCATGATCAGACCAGTTGATAATGTCGATGGAGCAGTCCTGAATTTATTGTAACAAAAACTTGTCAACAAAAATAAAGTCTATCTTAGTGTAGGATTTATGGAGAGCTGAAAAAAAGGAATAGTCCCTCTCTGAGGGGTGGCGGAGACGCCACACATCATATAGCTGGTGAGAGTTAAAAACCAAGGTGAAAGTGGGGGCCAGGGAGCGCAAGCGGGTGCCATATCTGGCTGTTGTAGTAGCTGAGGTGTCTAGGGACTGGTCGAGTATAGCGTTAAGATCGCCACATAGGATCAGGTGGGCCTTTTTAAAAGAATTGATCTTAATAAGTAAAGTCCTGCTAAACTGGAGTTGAGATGTGTTTGGTGTGTAAAAAGCTATCGGCGTATAAGTAATAGTATTAATGACACAATTGAGGATCAGGTATCTCCCCTGGGGGTGGGCCGCTTGGTTGATCAGTTGAAAGGAAAGGTGACAAGAAATGAAAATAAAGACCCCTGCTTTGCAGGTTTTAGCCATAGAGTAGAAATATGAAGTGGAGAGCAGCGGGAGCAACGCTGTCCCTGTCCTGGAGCATAGAAGGTTAAGGGAGCCAGGAAAGGGAAAAAACCAAACTAAAACTAGAAACAGGGAATACTGAATGAGATGATAGAACAGTGCGCAGTCCATGGTGTGAAGGGGCGCCGTGTGTGTGGGGGCTTATCTGTGTAAAACACAGAACCGTGGGCAAAGTGAGGTAAGGGGTGTATCCTTGAAAGAGCAAGGATAACTCCAAGTCGTGTGAAAAAGGGAACCAGTTTGTTACTAGGTGATCTAGTCATGCAATGCGATCCAGAGGCTGGAAGGGCTCCAGGTAAAACAAAGCAACGTCTAAGTTCATGGATGTGCAGTAGAACGCTTGGAGGTAGTGGTATTCCACTCGTGTCTCCAATGTTTCGGTGGAGACTTCCGGGAAGGTGAGTGGGCCGGAATGGTGGGCGGTAGTGAAAGAGATCGCGATGACAGAGATAAGACCCAATCCGCCAGCAATTTAAGTCCTTCCGCTGGAGAACTGATGGCGAAGGCTGCGCCATCTTTGGAAAGCAAAATACGCACAGGGAAGCCCCATCTGTAGAGGATCACGTGTGAGCGTAGGGTGGAGGTGATTAAGGAGAAGGACTTGCCTTGATGTAGAGTGTATTGCGATAAATCTTGAAAAAATTGTAGGTGAGAATATTGTGAAGGTATATAGTGTTTGCGTCTTACACTTCTTTTGCATGAGTTTCTCTTTCACTTCATAGAAGTGTATGCGGAGGATGACATCGCTGAGCTAGAGGCGAAGAGCTTCAACCTCCTCTTGTAGAGAGGTGCAAGCATCTGCCACTGTGTTGTGGGCTGAGGTAAACTCCTCCATCTTGTCCTCGAGGTGAGATGTACTCCGATCTCATGGAGGTCCGCGCGTACTTTGGAAAGTGCGGTCGTCATGTCGGTTTTGAAGTTTTGTCTCATTTCCTCAAGAAGGTGTTTCATGGGGGTAATGGTGATGGTGTTGTCGGCAGGGTCCCCATGGGAAGGAGAGGAGGAGTGCGTCGTGAGGCCTACGTCCGGGCCCTGAGAAGCATCAGTCTTCCCCCTCGTCTCGTATGGCCTACAAAGTGCGGGAAGACGCTTTCCTCCGGGGTTTCAGGTCAAAAAAGGTAGACATGGTGCTATTAGTCGGTTTTAGTGGGTTTGCTTGCCGACATTGGGGAGGTGAGAAGTATATCCGGGAAATCAGCCCGGTCGCTTGAAATATATTAAATTGGCAGTTGGTAGTAGAAAGTTGGAGGAGCTCCTGCAGTGTGCATCCAAGCCCTGCCCCCTCCATTATAACATTAAAAGAATTTGTACAAATAAATCATATTATTTCCTGTGGGATCAAGGTCTGTTTTTAGTATCAGCTAGACTGTATAGGGAAACCCTGTAAACTTAAACATACCCACCCGTAAAGGACATTATCAGTTTGCATTAGTAAATGGACTGTACAGTTATTAATGCAAATTAATATAATATAATGTATATATATATGTTATATATTATATAAAGTAGTAATATAAATTATAAAGTAATAATATTATAAAATAATATGTTAAAATACTGATTGAATAGCAAAGTAAATAAATATATATATTATATATATATAATACAATAAATCATAATAACTAATATATATTACAAAGTAATAGTAGTATCATTATAGAAATTATATATTAGAATACTGACTGAATAGCAAGGAACAAAGATGGTGTAAAGTTCACAAATAATGTGGGATAAAGCATATAAAATAAAGACAGGTAGAAATAATTTTGAAAAATATTTTTCAGACTGCTGAATTTAGCTGTATCCTATCAGCCAATTTTTTGTTGATTTGATTAATGTAAAGTTTTTTGGGTGACAGGTCTACGTTAGGTTGCACACTTTTTAAGATCTTTTTATTCAGGTTTTGTATTCCTCTGGAACACTTCTCAAATGTAATTAACACAATAAAAGATACATAAAACCTAGACATATTCTAAGTTTGTTTTACTAAGCAATTCTGTCTAGTAATAAACTTATCACCAAAATCCTATTCTTTTTTCACCTGAATAATGAAAACTCATGTTTATATTTAAAAGAGGATTTAATGTTTGTTTGTAATTAAATTGCAGCTTTGTCATTTAAAACCAACAAAGAATATCATTATTTCTTTTCACAGAGGTGTGTTTCTAGTCAGTGTTTTGTTGGATGACAAATTGAATATTGTAATTGAAAAAGCCAGTATATGAATTATGTCTCTTTCTAGGGATAACATTGGATTTTTCCTTCAGATGTTGATATTTAATCAAATATGAAGTCTATTAATATTTGTCTGTGTATTGCAGTGGTCAAATAATTCTGGTGTCCACTACTTAGATCAGTGTAAAATTCAAAGCTGGTGAAGACACATTGCAGACACTTGGCGTCATTAAATGCAGACTCCACTCTATATTGCGCAACGGAAAGTGAGGTCATTACTAGGTGCAAAGTGGAGAAGCTAGGAAGCCCCTGCAAGCAGTAATCATTGTCTATGCACATGTTTATCTGAGAGTCTGTGTTAATGTGTCTCTGTTAGTGTGAGTGTCTAAATGTATTAGTGTGAGTGTCTTGGTGTTAGTGTGAGCTTCTAGTTATATTAGTGTGAGTGCCCCTCTCGGTGTGATGCTCCAGATCCGCCCCTGGCGTAACTGTGTGTATTTTAACAGTCTGGTTTGACCCTAAAGGGAAAATAATGATTCATTCTAACACATTTAACCTAGGAGAAACATTTAGTATTATCTTAAATAAAAAAAACCCACATTACATTCCTGGCTATCTATGGCAACGTGACACTTAGGTAGCTCTTTCCTCCCTATTCGATGATAAAGCTAATAGCTTTTTTTCCTGTACTCTAATCTGTGTTATTCAGACAGGTATTAATTTGCTGATCACTGGCTAGTTTTATATTTCTATTCGGGAAATAAATGTAACCTCCCTGTGTGTTTAGTATGTAGTCCCTAGAACATATTTACTTACTTTACTTTCTAAGCCACCTCTTTCCAGTATATCATTGTTATGTGTGTGTGTAAAAACCATGTGCATTGATATCCTTTTAAGTTGAGTTTGATGACAATGGTTGATTTAGATTTGTATTTCTTTTCATGCTGCTGCTGCAGTTTTGTTTCTCCTTCCTCTCTGTAGGAAGTGAAAGCACATTCAGTTGCTATGGTCGCTGGCCATAGTAACCACTCAAAAAACCTGAGGTGTAGCCTCAAAGCTTTAAATTTTCCACCCACATTTTTTGTCTTCTGAACGGTATTTATTCCCCTCCCTTGTTTGCAGTCAGTAATGGCCTGAATTAAGAATTACAGAAAGGCCAGCATGACAGGGTTGTCAATCATATAACCCCATCCATGTCATTTGGTACCCATTCAGGGCTCACTATGGGATGAGCACTAGGATTTATGGGGAGGAGCCATATCTATATAATGGCATGCCCTGGCAGTGCCACTTTCTCTTTGGAAGAAAATAAAAATAAGTTTGCAGACAAGATGGATGTCCTCTTGTCACAATTAAGAGAGGCAGCAGCCGTCCGTGGTGAAGAGTGGCTGAGGGATAGAGTTGGTGAGCTTTTAAATCCTGGTCCCTCTGATGTTATTCCAACCCCCCCTTTTACCCCCAGCTCCTTTACGGTCCTCTGGATCTCAACACTACAGACCACCTGCTTGTTTCAGCCCAGACTCCCCTAGCTTACCTTCCTTTTCGAAACCCCCTAGAGCCTCAGGTAAACGTACCAAGAAAGAGCCTGCTCCACTGCGAAAATGAACACCTCCTATTGGCACTTTACTTACCCCGCCACTCTCCTTCCTTCCCTCACCCCTCCCGCCACCGTCAGGAGAGGTTCTCCGGTGTACTTACCGTCCTCTCCTCAAGTTCAGACGCCTCTGGCTTTTGCTTCTAGCGGTTGACATGGACATTAGCGCAAGGGGCTCCTGTCATGCCCGCTGCCACACTAGCAGTAGTGTCTGATGAGATCCCTAGTGTGTTATCGGATGATAAAGCCTTAGTGGTTACGGACAAGGAAAAGGATACATCGGCAGACAAAGCCTCAGGGGTTAAAGACAAGGAAAAAGATTCTGTCATGCTGTCTGATTCTGCATGCGGGGAAGTATACGTTTGTTTCGATGGCCCCTGGGTCCTCATCTTAAACAAGAGGTCTGTGACAAAATCGGCCAGGAGGAATATATTGAATTATTTTCCCTACTGCCAATTTGGATGCGGTGTCAAAACAATATGATCATAAAAAGGAGGACGAGGAGAAGAGGAGGTATCGCCTCATTCCTCTGACTTTCTAAAACTGGCTGCAAGCTTTTGCCATCCTAGCCGGAGTTATAAGGGAAAAGAATCCGGAGCATTGCTCTGGACTTTTTTCTTATGTGGATTCCATCCATGAGGCTTATAGAGTTTATGGGGGCCAAGCCTATTGCAGTCAGGTCACATATAAGGTGGGGCCACAGGGACATAGCCTTTTGGTTAAAAATGATCGCTCCTGATCGCAGTGCTGTTCAGCCCTTTCAGTCGGTGGTCTCTGGTCAACTCGCCTCTGGGCCCACGGCCTCCACGAAGAGAGGCTTATGCTGGCAATTTAACGAATCCTCATGCAAGCGGGGCAATCCACCTTTGGAATTGTTGTTATCTGGTTTTAGGGACCGGTTCTTGATTCCATACAAACCTGATGTTGGTTTACCTGTTCCCAAAAAATTGAAGTCAGCATATCAATTTCCTGGGATAGTTTTGGCAAAACTGAAGAAAGAGGTGGATTTGGGTCAAAGGCTTTTCTTCACCTCCACTTGCTAATCTAAGGGTTTCCCTGCTGGGAGTGGTTCCCAAAAAAGAAGCGGGAAAGTTTAGACTCATTCAAAACCTATCCTATCCTAAGAGCAGGTTGGTGAATGATGGGATTGACAACGATCTCTGCAAAGTTTCCTACACGTCCTTTGATCGTGCTATTCGTTTGGTCCGTTGCATGGGCATGGGTGCGTTACTGGCAAAAAACAATATATAATCTGCCTTTCGGTTGCTACCGGTGCACCCTGACTGCTTCCACCTTTTGGGTTGTCACTGGGAAGGCGACATTTATGTGGATATGTGCCTCCCCATGGGGTGTGCCATATCATGTTTTTATTTTGAGGCATTTAGTTCCTTCTTGGAGTGGGTGGTTAGAGAGGAGTCCGGGTCAGAGTCAGTTATCCACTACCTTGGCGATTTTATATGCGTCGGTCCGCCTGGTTCTTCTCTCTGCATCACTCTTCTACAGACTATTGAACATGTGATGTTGCGTTTTAACGTACCGTTGTCTCCCGACAAAACAGAGGGGCCTTCGACGACGATTACATTTCTGGGCACTGAAATTGACTCGGTACTTATGGAATGTCGTCTTCCCTATGATACTAGTACTAGTAGATCTCCGTTTTTTGGTGTCCAAAATGTTGGCATTGCGTAAAGTTCAGTTGAAACAGTTGCAGTCCTTTCTTGGAAAACTGAAATTTGTGTGCAGGATAATTCCCATGGGGCGGATTTTTTGTCGTCGGCTATCATTGTCCACTGCAGGAGTTCGGTTCCCCATCATTGCATCGGTCTAACGGCGGACCATAAAGCAGATTTGATAGTGTGGGATTCCTTCCTCCAGTCTTATAACGGGCGCTCGTTGATATTGGGAAAAGCTATCACTAATGACGTCTTGAACCTATGGTAGGATTCTTCGGGTTCAGTTGGATTCAGGGCCTTTTTCTGTTGACAATGGCTCTGGGGTTCTTGGCCTGAGAAGTGGTTTCACTCTGGTCTCCATAAAAATTTGGCCTTTTTGGAATTATTTCCAATCGTGGTATCATATATTGTTTGGGGATCAGTATTGGAGAATAGGAAGGTCAGGTTCTGGTGTGACAATTTAGGGGTGGTACAGGCAATCAACAACGTGTCGGCATCATCCCTTCCAGTTATTCGGCTCCTGTGGGAACTTGTCCTTACAGCGTAACCTCTATATTCAAGCAGTGCATGTTCCTGGTGTACAGAATGACATTGCTGATTCTATATCTCGGCAGCAATGAGACAGATTCTGGATGCTGGCCCCGGAGGCGGACGGAGATCCTACTCCCGTCCCAAATTGGATTTGGACATTGGCAGATGGAACACTTTGATGTTAATACACCGATCCAGGCTCCCAGCTACGTGGTCCGTGTACAAAAAAGCATGGGATCAATGGTGCCTGTTTCTCCGAGGTGCGGGTAATCTGGAATCAAAGGATGGGATTTGCGCAGTGTTGCTTTGGTTTATAGGCTGTCTGCGGAAAAGGTTTCAGTTCCTGCCGTCAACAAGATTATGTCTGCGGTAGCGGCTTATTTTCATTTTAATGGTTGTGCTGACTTAACAAAGATTTTTATGGTGAAGCAAGCGTTGAGGGGTTACTGTAGAGGTTATCGTCAGATGGACTCTAGGCGCCCTGTGACCTACACTCTCTTGCTAAGACTTATTGCCATCGTACCGTCTATTTGTTCATCTGAGTTTGAGTCTAAGCTATTTCAATTAGCGTTTTCCTGGGACTTTTTTGGGGCATTTTGGATCAGCGAACTAGTTAGCCCATCTATGAGTAGACATGGGGGTATATTATTAGCTGCATTTGCTCCCCATGGTTCACCCCTGGGAGAGTGAAGTCGGACTACTGTGCATTTCATAGACGCCAGTAGCTTACAGTATGGTTTAAGCCTGCACCAGAGCCTCTGGGCCCTTGATCTTAGATGGACTAGGATCTAGTTATGGTCACGCTAACAATTTAAGTTATATGTAATGTTTATAATAGTGTTATTTTATTTTATGTTATTTATCCTTGGGTATGCTCAACAAGATTGAGTGTTATATTAAACTGTCATTGGTTGCAGCATATCTAGCTGCTATGGTTATGTTGCAGTCATTTTCAGATAAACCTGCAACCTTTTTTCAGCCAATCGGTGTCTGTGTTCTTATTGGGATATAAGGGGGAGGTATCATTTGTCATACCATTGTCATGTGTTTGCCACCCAGTCTATGTGCCTCATTTCTCAGTTTTCTTTGGGGTAAGGTAAGCCCCATTCTACTTAAACTGTTTTGCTTTCTGTTTATTTGCTTTATTAGTCCTTATGATATTTTCTCTTTTCAGCAGGTCTCAGGGACCACGCTCTAGAGACAGCATAAATAGTTTCCACTTAAAGGGACTTGAGGATTTTTAGTTAGGATAAAAGAATGCTTAATAGGAGGCTGTATCTAGTGATGATAAGGATGGCAGGGCCTCAGACTTGCTGAGTTGAAATAGTGACATACCCTGTGAACACTTGTTTCTGTCTCCTCGTACTGGTTCAAAACAACTTTCGCTTTCGTACTAAATTATGAGGGATTTTTAGATTCGGAAACAAAATTCCTTGTCTCTAACCCTCATTCACTCTCTCATACTTTTTATTCACTCTCGCTCACGCTCTCTCTCAATGCCTCCCTTCCTTCTCTGCAGAAACGCTTCTCTTTCCCCACCAATCCACCTTTATTATTCTGGCCTCTCAGAGTACCTCTTCAAAAGGGGGCGGTGCCATGGGGTCAGCCTCTCTTCCGTTTCTCCAGAAGGGGGGGTTGCCTGAAGGCTTGACCCTTTTGAGAAATTACTCTGAAAGGGCTTTTTCATGAAGAAGTGGACAAAGAAAGAAGACAAAGGAACAAGAAAAGGCAAGAGAAGAAGCAGTGCTGTGGGAAAGTTCTTTCAGTAAGTTGGTGAAAAGAACAGCTCTTCCTCTGGGTGGCATGGTATCATTGAGCGATCCTATGGAACGTAGAACGGATATCTGGCTGCTGATGTGGCTTCTTATCCTTCTATTTCATGGCTCAATCCTCTCTTCTCCTCTGTTCATGATAAGGAAACCATAGGGAAAGAGGTGCCCAATTTTGGACCTGCATGCTCACAAGTACCTGGGGACCCATTTAAAAAAGTCCCTCTCAATTATCATACCAGGGGACTAGCTTAAGGAAAACATACATACACCCCAACTGGGCTTCATAACCAGAGGTTCCTGATGTGTCATATAGATGATCTTTACCGGCAATTCCGTTTTTTCAGTTAGCAAAGAGTAAACATTTTCCGCTGTTTAGACAATGTCCTAATTATAGCATTGAACCCAGTTTTGCTCAAGTCCAATTACACAGTGGATTTGAGAGCCCTCGTGTACTTTGGATGGCTCATAAATTGGGAGGAGAGTTTCTGGGTACCAACTTTAACATCAAAAGAGCACAGTCTGTATGTCAGCGGAAAGGTGTCAGAGATTTGTCTTATTCCTCAGGTTGAGGTCTCAAATGTATTTTGAAAATGTTTATGAAGGTCCTAGAGACTCTTTCCTCTGCAATAGGCTTTGTCATGTAGTCTTAGTGTCAGCTCTAATTTCCGCTTATTAAGTTTCCTGGCTCTGTTCAATCAGCTAACTCTCAACTTCTTACAACAAACCAGAGTTTTCAAGCTTCTAAACCATCATTTGAAATGTTTTTACAGTACATTCTCACAAATTGTCCAGCGGCTTTTCACATTTGATCAGCATGACAGACTCAAGCATAAGAGGCTGAGGAGCTCACGTTTAAGATCAAGTCATTCAGGGCCTATGGACTGGACAAACAAGACTGCTGCCAACCAACATATTGAACCTGAGAGCAGTCTATTTGGTTCTTCTTTACTTCCAGGCTTACTTCTGAGGCAGGTACATATGAATACTTACACACAACAGGGTGGTAGCAAAATATCTGAATCATCAAGGGGCCATTAGCAATCATCGAATGAGCACAGGGATACTGCAAATCCATGTATGCCATTTACATACAAGGGGAACAGAATGTGGTGGTGGATTTTCTCAGCAGACACACAGTGGGCTACTGTTAGTTGCTACTGTATCCAGATGTATTTCAGATATTCGTCCTGCAGATCCTAAATAGCAGATCCCAAATAGATCTGATGGCCATGACTTCCATCTGACAACAAGTTCCTGTCAAGGAAGTTCGACCCACAAGCTGCAGGGCAGGACACCCTTTCTAGTCAGTGGAGTTTTGCCCTAGGCTACCCTTTTCCATCTACTCTTCTCATTAAAACAATCCTGAGGTTCCATTATTATGTGTTTATAAAATCCATGAAATATTTTTTCAGGAGAAGTTTAAGAATATTTGGTATGATTTTTCTGGTGAAAACCAGAGGCACATTCCAGATGATGCTCTGAATCATGAGACAAATGTGAAGCTTGTTCCAGTCTTAGATGGTTCATGACTAGCCTAAAGCATTCTTCCATATTATATTTGTAAAAGATCTGAAACACAATTTAATTTTAAATTTAAATATTAAGATATATTGTTTGGAAGGTGCACATGGAGTATTTCAATGTCAAGAATGAAAATATATACTTATACTTCTGTTGTTGCTATATCTCTAAATAGGGTGCATAGCTTCCCCCTTTTTTACATTTTTTTGTTATTGGCTTATATGATGCCATTGTTTACTGCAATTCTGCACAAAGGGAAACAGAGGCCTTTATTTATCTATTTTGAATAATATTGCATCCATTTTTTTGTATACATCTATAAGCAACCAGCATTCAATTTTTTTATTAATGCACATTTATTTGCTTTTAGAAGAAATTGAAATATTAAAAAGTTACTCTATGTAACATGATTTTCCAATTATAAATGGTTACATTCTAGCATTCAGCTAGAATGTTCCAATCAACTAGACACTTAACTAGAAAATGATGATTCCTAATGTGACAGAGTTCATATTAAATAAAATGTAAAACAAAATGTATTTTAACTTCCCATCAAGCCAGCAGCAAACATGATATTTCTTGAAAGTGTATAGTTATTAAAAAAGTAAATGACTCATTTTATTCATTTTTTTTATGCAGTGCATAAATGTTGCTATTTATTCTGCAAGAAAAAGATTGTTTTGCCTAATACCTGTGAAAGAATGAGTAGCTAAGAGCAAAGTGTAAAGTTCATTGAGTCCTGTGATTTTGTAACCATTCCACAAACATATTGTCATTGTGGGGATTTTTAAAATTGACCCACAAGAGGTTTATGGAGAACTATTATCAGTCATAACATTTAATCAAAAGTAGAAGAAGTCAAGCAAAATAATAAATGTTCAACTATAAAAATATTTTTAAGGGACAGGTATCTTAAGAATCGAATACATCCCATTTACAAGGGGGATTACATACATATGCAACATTTTCTAGATGATAGATTATATATTTTCAAAAAATGTGAACTTTTAATTCACTGTATAGTGGTGCTATCTGGTTATGTATATATTTCTTGATTTTTTGCTATGCAATTATAACTTGTATTATGTATTATGCAGGTAAAAGATTGTTTTGCTTAATATCTGTAAAAGAATGAGTAGCTAAGATGCAAAGTGTAAAGTTTATTGTGTCCTGTGGTTTGTAACCAATTACACAAACATACTGTCATTGTTGGGCTTTTAAAAATGACACACAAGGAGCTTAAGGAGAAATAATATCAGTCATGAAACTTGGAAGTAATCTAAAGTATAAGAGGTCAAGCAAAATAATAGATGTTCAGCGTTATAACTATTTTAAGGGACTCTTCAGAATGTATTCTATACTTTACATTTACAGAGGAATTACATAACTATACAACATTTTGTAAATAATAGATTATACATTTTCAGAAAATGTGTAAACATTTAATTTACTGTATAGTGAAGTTTTCTGGTTATGTATATATTGATATAATTGTGAGGTTTAGGTACATAATAGATGTCAGTTGTTCATTTTATTGATATGATGCTTCAGGTTAATATACAGGGCAAATCCCTCTACAGGAAATATAGTAAACACAAAAGTAGGCAGCTTAATAATAATAGTGATTGCAGCAGATAATCAGTATATGAAATGTTAAAAAAACAGGACTATGAATACAAAACTACCATATGCTCCAAATTCATTAGCGTTACAAGTTTCATTACTAAACCTAGAAACAACCAGATTCAAAATAATTTTGTGGTAAACTTAAACCTAAAAAAAAAAGTTGCATTTGGTATGGCTATCATCTTTAATTACGTACTTCATCATTAGAACACCTGGCTTAAAATTATTTGTGTTTTACCGCTACTTGGTTTTCAACTTGTATAATAATCTTTACTTAGTGAAAGTGCTATACACCGATCAGCCATAACACTATGACTACTCACAGGTGAAGTGAAAAACAGTGATCTTGTTATAATATAGAAACACAGAGACATAGAAAGTGACGGCAGATAAGAACCATTCGGCCCATCCAGTGTGCCCAACCTCTAAATACTTTTCTTTAGTCCCTGGCCTAATCCTATATCTAGCTTAGCCTTATGTCTATTCCATGCTTGCTTAAATGCCTTCACTGTATTAACATCCATAACTTCTGCTGGAAAGCTATTCCATGCATCCACTACCCTTTCTCTAAAGTAATATTGATTGATGTTACCTTTAAACCTTTGCCCCTCTAGCTGTGTCCTTTTGTTGTGGTAGTATTTCTCCTTTTAAATAAACTCTCTTCCTTTATCGTGTCGACTCCCTTTCAGTATTTAAATGTTTCTATCTTATCCCCCCTGTCCCGTCTTTCTTCCAGGCATATATGTTAAGATCCTTTAACCTGTTCTGGTAAGATTTATCCTCTAATCCATGGACCATTTTAGTAGCCCTTTTCTGAACTTTCTCCAACATTTCTATATCCTTCTGGAGATACGGTCTCCAGTACTGTACACAATACTCCAAGTGAAGACTCACCAGTGCTCTGTTCAATGGCACAAGCACTTCCCTCTTTCTACTGCTAATACTTCTCCCTATTCAACCAAGCATTCTACTAGAATTTCCTGTTGCTCTATTAAATTGTCTAACTACATTTAGATCTTCAGAAATAATTACCCCTAAACCCCTTTCCTCACATGTTGAGGTTAGGACAAAATATTCTTTACTCTGCCCTTGGGTTTTTATGCGCTAGATGCATTACTTTGCATTTATCCACATTAAATGCCAGTTGCCACAGCTCTGATCATTTTTCCAGCTTACCTAAATCATTTGCCATTTGGCTTATCCCTCCAGGAACATCAACCCTGTTGCAAATGGCACCTGAAGGTAGGTTGTATTAGGCATCAAGTGTGCATTTCGTCCTCAAAGTTGATGTGTTAAAAGTAGGAAAAATGGGCAAGTATAAGACTGAGTGACAAGGGACAAATTGTGATGGCTAGATGACTGGGTCAGAGCATCTCCCAAACTGCAGCTCTGGTGGGATGTTCACAGTCTGCAGTGGTCAGTACCGTGAACCAGCGACAGGGTCATCGGCGGCCAAGGCTCATTGATGCACGTGGGAGTTGAATGCTGGCCCATGTGGTAAATCTAACAGACAAACTACTGTAGTTCAGATTGCTGGGAAAGTTAATGCTGGTTCTGATAGAAAGGTGTCAGAACACACTGCGCATTGCAATTTGTTTAGTATGGGGCTGCGTAGCCTCAGACCAGTCAGGGTGTCCATGCTGATCCCTGCCCATTGCTGAAAGCGCCTACAATGGGCATATCAGCATAATAATTGGACCACGGAGCAATGGTTTCTGTTATATCACATGGATGGCCAAGTGCATGTACATCCCTTTCCTGGAGAACATATGGCACCAGGATGCATCCATAAAGGATCTGCTGCTAATGTCTTGGTGCAGATACCAGAGCACACCTTCAGAGGTCTAGTGGAGTCCATGCCTCAATGGGTCAGGGCTGTTTTGTCAGCAAAAGAGGGACCTACACAGTATTAGGCAGGTGGTCATAATGTTATGACTGATCGGTGTATAATCGGAATGCTATGTGTTTCTTTACCTAAAACTCAAGACTGGATAATAACTGTTATCCATAACTGGATAACATAACTTATGTTCTCATAACTGGAGAACAATTTGCATTGTTGCTTCTAATTGTGGCATTGTTTTCATTTATTTCAGAGGTAACATGTTTTGTGCAAAATACTTCAATGGGATAGCTTTTCACCAAGGTTATTTAGTTATTCAGTTTCACAAATAAAATAGTAAGTTCTCTGGATTTTTCTTTCAAGGCTAGAAGTCTCCCCATGGTTTGTTATAGTTCAAAGAACTTGGGCCACTACTTAAAGCCTTTTTTAAATCTTTTACTTGCAGCTTAACATATAGCCACTGGCGTTTGTGGTAACAAGGACATCAGGCATCATGTACATGATAACTGGGTTCTCTTTGAGATCTTTTATGGATTTTCTATGCAGTCCCATTGTTTTGGACAGTACTGGCTATTGCACATTGAGTGAGTACAGCCAAATATGTTTTGGGCTATTTTATTGCTAGTCCCCTGGGTTGGATGCTACCATGCATGGTTCTAAAAAAGCTCAATTAACTGATTTAGTAGAACACAATCAAGTCACAACAGAATTCAAATGAATTTCATTACCCATAACATAATATAGGCCAACTGGATAGTGGGAAAAAAACAACTTCACAAAAATGCAATCTAAAGGGTTTCTCTCTTAGTAGTTAGTAATGTTTAAACACAAAATCAACAAACATCTTATCTGAGATGTACAAAATAAAAGATCCAACAATAACAAGAAAAAACTGCAATTAATAAAATTGCTACATAGATGGAAATACATGATGTTCTAAAATTCAACAAGGCACAATGTACAGTCAATATTTTCTTTTTAAAATGGCTTATATAACACAATACTATTTTTGGAAGTCTGCAAACTTTATAAGTGTATAAAAAAAGTTTCTTGAAGGCTGGAAGTAAGGTTTGTTTCCCTGCTTCCAAAAAAACAAACAACAAGCAGAAAAAACAGATCTCTGCTAACTAGTTGTCTGGTTGTCTGTCAGAGGACATTTTTCCTTTCATCTTGTCATACCTTTTCTGTTCTTTGAAATGTTATCTCAGAGCTGAAGAACACTCAGTGGAAAAGAAAAGAGGACACAGATGAGGGCTGACAAGAAGTATAGCTGTGTAAGTTTTAGTCCAACATTCAGGACATCTAAACGGCAGCCAGAAGACAGAACATAAATTAAAGTTTCAGTGGCTAGGCTTTAAAAGATTTTAAAAATGCTAGAGACAAAAAAATGTATTGAACCAAAAGTACAAAAAAATAAAGGATTGGAAAAACTGCCTAAGAATTGTAAATTATTTTCACAGTTTCTTTTTTTTTTTTCTATGAATTATTTTGTATTTTATTTGTTTACTGAACTGCTGTCAGGGCTGCCTTGTAGTAACTAGGCATTGTAATGAGAATCATTGCTGCATGAAACATTCATTTTGTTTTATGGCTCTGTTCTGCTTTACTCTTTTGTTTTCTAAGTACTGTTATGCAAGAAGGCATTTTGGTGCCAATTATGTCGATTGAACCATTAGTTGTGTTTCAGTAGGAGCTAACACAACATTTGTGTAATTAAGGTAAATGAGAATTTCTTTTTTGTTATTTCTTCACAAACATATTCAATATAATTTATTAGTTCTAAATCTTAATATTAGGACAGTTATTGACTTTTTTGGTTGGGCTATTACAAGTATTTCAAGGTTTTACAATTTCCATCTTTTTCTTTAGGGCTTCATTTCAAAACAATGCTACAAACAAAGAAGAGGGATCAATGGCCCAGGATCAAGAATAGATGACGTATATGTCACCCAGTAATTTGAGGGCTTTGTGACTGTAATATTTTTTTCTTTTGTATTTGTTGCCACCTAATATATGCTTATTCCATTTAATCATACACTTACCTTCTTCAATTTCTAACTGCTCTCCACAAATTAACCCTAATCAAAAGATGTTTTTTCTTAATTGTTCTATTGTATTTTGGTTCAAACTATAAAATATACATGTACACAATTTGTTTTATCAAGATTGAGTCCCTCTAGTAATAAATGGAAATATAACATGACAAAAGGTGCACTTATAAGTACAAATAACCTATACATCATTATATACATATTTATTATGTTTATAATTATAGAAGGATTTAAACGGCAAATAAGTCTCTTTTTTTAAGTCTAATAACTAAAGAATGTTTGTTTCGATTTGGTAAAGTGCATTGGAGTCAAAAGTTACTCCAATATGCATTAACTTTGAATGCATTGGGAGTGGATATGTACATAAGTTTGTTGTGTATGATGTTCACATATTTTTTTATTTTTTACAGAGATATTTGTAATGTTTTCATTTTCAAGTAATGGAATAAAAAAACCTCCAAATATGATAGAAAGCGGCAATTCAGAAGCATAATAACTCTAGTTAGAATGAAATTAGTTTGTTATGCACTTTGGGTAAGGACTTTTAATCTTTACATAGCCGCTGAGCTGATTTTGCTGGAGTCATTGTGAAAAACATTATTAATGCAAATAAGCAATGAATGACAGAGTTGTTCAGATTTTTTAAAGAGCATAAATCAAATGGGTAAACATAATACTCTGGAATATTACCAAGAAAATGCAAGCACAGCATATGGAAAACATTACCAATTTTATTTTAATGCGAAACCCTGTATTATATGGCTCTTCATAGTAGCTGATGCTGAGTCTCCACTAATGATAGGAAATAAAAACCTGTTACCTGCTATGCATGCATTACCACATTCTTAATAAAGTATTTGACAACTTCTAGGAGCTTATGTTATCATTTTCAGTATCTTTTCTGTATTTGCAGTCATGGCCATGTGACCATGCATGTACACCACTGTATAAATATAAGTAGCAAAGTTGTATTTTGCTGAGGACAACTAAAGAGATTGGTGCTTCACCATGATGAGCAGCTTCTTCAGGAAACATATGACCTTTACTGTAGCCTGGCTACCTCACCAAATGAATACCAGTACATAGATGACATTAGGGTAATTGTATGATGTTATATGTTTTATAACATTTGTGGAGATAAAATTGAATGTCATTTTGATACAAGCACATTTTTAGTTAGGTTTAAAGAAAGTATTTGGGGTAAGAAATCCTTGTATCTTCTATACCCGCTTTCAGTATGGCTAAATGTCAAAAGTTGAAAAAAATGTTTTTTTCTTCCTTTCCTTTAACCTCTGTAGTGAAGCCAACATTCTATTATATTTTAGGGCAGCTGAGTGAAGCAACATTAGGTTTCAATTCCAGCCAATGTTTTTTGGGGAATCTTGTGCTGAACCCACTACAGTAGCGCAGACTAAAATGTTAAACCTAATGTCAGGAACATTTAATTTACTGAGAAGGTGGTGGATAATTTGTAGAGCCCCCTAGCAGGAGTTATAGAGGCCAACAGTTAGTGAATTTAAACATGAACGGGATAGGCATATGACTCCTGAATCTAAGATGAGACCAATGACTGATAAATGTTTGCACTTTTATGACAGATAAAACATGCAGACTGAATGGGCTCAATGGGTAACAGAGCAGAATTGATATGCAAATACAGTATTGGCTCGGATATAGGTCGCACCCGAATATAGGCCGCACCCTAAAAGTTAGGTGCTTTTTTTAAGAAAAAAGTTTCTGCCACTCTGTCCCGAAGATGTACCCCCCTGAGATATGCTGCCACTCTACCCCCCGAGATATGCTGCCACTATAACCCCCCCTGCCCACTCTACCCCCCCCCGAGATATGCTGCCACTCTGTCCCCAAGATGCCCCCCCCCACCAGACTTA
Source organism: Spea multiplicata (assembly GCA_009364415.1). NCBI lineage: Eukaryota > Metazoa > Chordata > Amphibia > Anura > Pelobatidae > Spea > Spea multiplicata. Next base: position 37,319 of record VKOC01017436.1, on the reverse strand, counting down.
CCGGTGCAGACTCCTCGGGGGTCTTGCGGGGCTGGAGGGGGACATATTCAACGGAAGTATTCAACTTCCGGTGCCGGCACTTCTGCTGCCAGCACTTCCGCCGTGGGAAGTACCGGCAAGGAAGATTGTTCGTGCAGACATTCACCGGCAAGGGAGATTGCTAAAGCACATCGTGCAGACGTGCCGGCAGCGGATGTTGTTTATGCTCGCATTGCCGGTGCCGGTGAACGTCTGCACGATGCGCTTAGACAATCTCCCGTGGGAAGTGCTGGCAGGGGAGGATACAGGTCCCCTGCACCGCTGCGGGGGATCTGTATCCTAACCCCGCTGCCTGCCCGGCATCGGGCGCTAGACCCCGAATATAGGCCGCACCCCCACTTTAAAGACTTAAAGTGGGGAAAAAAGTGCGGCCTATATTCGAGCCAATACGGTAACAATTAACCATTTCAGCTCTACAGACAATAAAGGATTATTTTATACTTTAGGACAGCTTCTCTAGAATGCACTACACTATACACACAGTGTGTAACAAATTTAATTTCTATAGATTAAAAAAACCCTCAGACTTTTGTCAGAACCAAAGGGGCAGAAAATTAAGTTTTGTCCAAAAACGAATGAGCCAAAAATGAAAAGGAAATTAGCACAATTATAGGCATCTTACATGTAAATCAGTAATTCTTAGGGCAGATGCTGTCATAAATGTTATCTGTAAACTTGACCAGACCCAATCATAAAGTTAATAAAACATGAACAGCATTCAAGTAGGGTAACCAAGGATGTCAGACATTCTGTTCAGAGTGGCATAAACTATGTCCTTGATACCCTGTTTAAGGCAATGAAGATATTATGTACTGATATGTCATGATAAATTTGGTTAAGGTAGATTGCCTGATCATGTATTTGCATGTATTTGTAATTTTCTTCCTCTACTGTTACATATCTTTTTAGACCTGTCGCATAAACAATCTATATATCTGGTTTAAAAGAAAAGTTCAGTGAGGATATATTTATATAGATGATTTGTAACTTTGAAAAATGTATATGTACCTCAATGAAAATCAAGCTTAAAAAAACATGAGTGATGGTGATTATATGTCCATGTATTTTGTTGGTGTATTTCTAATAACTGCTAACGTATTTGTTAACTAATGGATATGATCCTAACAGTACACAAATTATTTAATGCTCTCATCCATAAAAAAGTGAGTTTATTCTTAAGCCTTGTTTGTGTGTCTTTTTTTACCAATGAGTTACCTCCCTCACATGAGTTACATCTCACGTTAACCTGCTGTAATGCATTTTAATTATATGACTCCTGAGCCCAGTCACAGCAGGGTTAATTAGCTAAGTATAGTTATACAACTTGTAACTTAGGAGTCAGACGTCAACAAGTACAAACCACTGTGCCGAATAGATAAGGAAACACCCAAGCACATAAGACAAACATGGCGAAGGACCTCTGTTTAAGATGCCTGGCCAGCACCATAAGATAGAGGGCCAGCCTGTGTCACAGAACAAAAGCCACCTAGAGATAATGTAAAGACACTCACCCCTTAAAGATTCTGGAAAGTCCTCACAATGGCTATAAAAATTCAAGGGATCCTTGGGTCCGAGACAAGTGGCTCTTCGAAAAGACTGTTCTGGGGGTTTCCCAGTCCCTCCTGAGTTGCGAGTTAATCAGCTAGAGGAGTGATAAATACTTGGCTCGGTGATATATTACTGTATTGACATTTGACACTATTGAGTGATATTGTGCTTTACACACACATATATACATATAATTTTACATACGTAACTATTTTCTATCTGCTGTAGTAAGAGTTCTATATTAAAGTTTTGCTTGATCAAATTGCTGTGTGTTGTGCTGTCATTCCATATCCTCACTGTTTGATAAAGCCTGCAACCATAGGGCAGCCCCCCCCAAATTCCTTAGTTAGCATGTAAACTGTTAGTGTTCATGACAGTACGATTAGGAAAAGACTGAACAAGTATGGTTTGGAAGGGTTGCCAGGAGAAAGCTCTAAAAAGAACATGGCAGTACAGCTTAGGTTTGTAAAGTTGCATCTGATCAAACTACAAGACTTCTGCAACAATGTCCTTTGGACAGACAAGACCAAAGTGGAGATGTTTGGCTATAATGCACAGCGCCACGTTTGGTAAAAACTAAACACAGTGTATCTGTACAAACATCTCATACCAACTGTCAAGCACGGTGATGGAGGGATGATGATTTTGCAGCCAATGGACCTGGAAAGTTGACCATGAACACTTCTGTATACCAAAGTATTCTAGAGTCAAAAGTGTGGACAAGTCCAACAGCTAAATTTTTGCTGAAATTGGGTCATGCAACAGGACAATGATCTCAAGCACACCAGCAAATCTTCAAGAGAATGACTCAAAAGAAAAGAATCAAGGTGTTGCAATGGCCCAGTCAAACTATAGACCTCAACTCGATTGAACTGCTGTGGTGGGACCTTAAGAGAGCGGTGCATAAACAAATGCCTGCAAACCTCAATGAATTGGAGAAACATTGAAGAGTGGGCCAAAAATTCATCCACAATGATGTGAGAGACTAATACAGAAAGTGACTACTTAAAGTTCTTGCTGCTAAAGTTGGTTCTACAAGCTATTGAATCATAGGGTGTACTTAGGTTTTCACACATGGCTTCTCCATTCTGGCTTAATTTTTGTTAAATAAATCATGACATGGTGTAATATGTAATGTGTTGTTCGTCTGAGGTTGTATTTACTTATTTTTTAGACCTGCTAAGGAAGAAATGATTGTTATTATGTCCTGATATGTAAAATCATAGAATTAAAAGATGGTGTACTTTCTTTTTAACACAACTGTATCTCTGAGGTTTCTTTAGATTTAGGCATTTAAATGTCACTACTTTTTTCAAGTGAATTGTTTTTGTCTGTTACAGGTTCTTCTGCAATTTGTGATGTTGAAATGATGTATGTTCTTCCTGAACCTCTCATCACCAAGTACAACAATGTTACCTTTAACTATAGCTGTTCTCCATAATTGATCTATTTCTATACATACTCTTTCTTCTAGAAGTAGAATGCCTACATCTTTGAGCTCAAGTGCTTAAATGGGGTTATGCAGCAGGAAATGATCCAAAGCACACAATCCGAATAGCTCAAAAGAAACACAATTAAGGTTTTGGAGTGGCCTAGGCAAAGTCCTGACTTGAATCTGATTGAGATGCTGTGGCATGACCTTCATTCTTGAAAATCCTCAATGTGGCTGAATCAAACAATTCTGCCAAGGACAAAATTCCTTCACAGAGGTATAAAAGTCACTGCCAGTTATTGTTTGATTGCAGTTGTTGTTGGGTGACACAACCAGTTATTAGGTTTCACATAGGTGATATAGGTTTTGATTAACTCTTTACCTCCAATAAATGAAATGATCATTTAAAGCTGTATTTTGTGTTAACTCAAGCTGTCTTTGTCTTATATTAAAATTAGTAGGATGGTCTAAACCCTTTAAATGTGATAAATAAGCAAAAAAGGAAGACGTTCAGAAGAGACGAATACCTTTTCACTGTAGAAACACTAATATTATAGGAACAATTCAACCAACAAATATACTTTAATTTAAACAGCTGAGTGATTCTTTTAAATGTTTATATAATCTCCATTAAAATGTATGGAGATATTTGTGAAATTGCTTCTTTCTCTGGCTCCCCAAGTGCTGATTAGCCCCTTCCCCCTGTTTGTTTCTGCTTTTGGCCAGTTTACAAGGTAGTTACAAGGGAGATTATCCAAATTGGTCCATTTAAAATATAGTGGACTATGCTGAGGGGACAAAGACTCCATAGCATGCAGTAAAATGTCCTAATAGGGCAGAAATAATTTAATGATTGAGCGAGTAGCAATCGTGTAGATTCCAAGACAAAAACCTTTCCTCACAATTTACCCAAAAGGTGCCTTTTTAATGCATGAAAAAAGAAACAACTAAATGACTAAAATATCCACACTAAATCAGCACATCTAAAACTAGATTTTATTAGTTATTTTTAGATATTTTATTTTAGCCTGATATGAAAGCAAATAACTTAGAACAGGGTTTATGGTGCCATGTGATTCATATGGGTTATGGGTTACTATATACCATAATTATAAAATAATATACCTTTATCCAGCCCATGTTTGGGTTAATTTACTAAAATGTGGATCAATGTTCAATAACTAATAATAAATAAGAATTGATGAAATTGCACCATTCAACTTGTTAAGTATTATTTGCATTGATATCAGTCAAAAATATTTATTTCTAGATGAACGTAGTAGTCTTTTAAACATCATTTGAATAGTATAACCCCTGACTGCATTCACCTGACAGTACTGTGAAGGATTGGACATACCACACCACCAAAACCAACAGAAGTAGGTGTGGTTGGTAGAGATTCCACAGCATGGGGTAGGAAAAGGTGGGAAGCATTGGGTAGGGAAGGGTGGGAAGCATGGGGTAGGAAGGGTGGGAAGCATGGGGTAGGAAGGGTGGGAAGCATGGGGTAGGGAAGGGTGGGAAGCATAGAGAAATGTGTTACTTCCAAAAGGTTATATTTTTTTAAACACTCTTTTCCACTGCACATTGGATGGACAAAGGTCTGGATGAGCTCCATTTCTCTCCAAAGGGTTAAGTATTTATTTTAACCCCATGTGAAATTATAAGTCCCACCATATTCAGAGTGAGGGAAGAATTTCTCTTAAAACCTAAAAAACATGTTTAAGGGTCAATGCAAACTGCTGGAATTATAGTGTATAGTTTTGCACCTGAAGATTGTCTTATTGGTTCTTGCTACTAATGATGTATATCCAAACTCTTGATGACAATATCCTGATTATTCATCTAATTCTACATGTTTGACCTGGACTAACGCAACTGCCCTATGTGGATCCTTGGCAAAATATTTCTTAACTGTAGTATTCCATATATATTTGTTGACATCAGACAATGTAGGAAGGTCCATGCTGCATTCTCAAGTTTATTCAGATGAGAATTTGAAATCCGAATCACATTGCCTTTATCTAACTCCGTTACCAGTCCTTGGATGTTAGTTTGTAAGTTCTCCAAGTGAGTTTTCCAGCACTATATTATTTTTTTTAGTTTGCTGATTAACTGTTGATTCATTTATCCTATCAATATGGTAATTACAAATGTAAAACCTAATATTCCTGAGACTGTAAGGGATGAGGAGAAATAAGATTTTGCTTGATAACTGGTTCCACACAGCCTGTGTGGAATAAACTCACCTCACCATTGAAGTGCTGAGCTTCTGCTTCTTTATTTTATATATTTGAGGGATGGCTGGTACCCTGGCTCGTGCACCATCTCATAACTGAGTGCTGTATTCTCACCTTTTGTTTTGGTGTACATTTTCCAGAAAAAAAATGTATTATGCTCTCTATCCAAAATGTCATCTCAAAGTGTATTCAATGAGAAACTGTTTCTCCTGTTGTATCAGATGAGATGGTTCCAATAGATAAGATATCTTTTCTCTATCCACATGAAGGTAGGTAGTACCTGTGTTCAACTCTTTTTGATAGTAATCCACTATATGACATTAAGCCAAATAAAAAAATATTCCATTGCATATTAAATTATTTAACTTCCATTAAAGAATGTAGGTTTCTTATAAATTATTAAGCCTCTTGGTGTCCTTTCTGTATTTCTTCATAGTAGTGATTTCCCACCATAATTCCACTTTATTAAATGCTAATTTTTCAATCATTGTGACATCACCTCTGTTGGCTCCTGAAACGCCTACTTTTTTTATCAAATACCTTTTATACCTTGCAGCAGAAAGAGACTCAGCTATTGAAGGAGCCTTGTTTGTTCTGTCCTCTATGGTTCCTGTTATACCTTTTGCCATAATTATACTTTCTTCATTTGGTTGCTAATAATAATCTATAATAAAAGAACATATTTATTAAGCTGATAGTTATACTCATCGTGTTTAGTTTAGTTTTGTACTTGTTCTGGTCTATCAATGTTTAATTAGCACATTATCCTCATAATTTATTGTAATTAACCACCGGTGGTCATGATAATCAATATGTGTAATGGGATTTATTGAATTATACAGTTTTATACAATTGTAATTTTCCAGATGATTTTGATAAAATATTGATTGATTTAATATTAATTACATATGCTATGTCTGATTTAGTACATGTATACTGTATTAAGTAGTTTTGTATGATATTGCAATATCTTGTCTTTTTTAGTTTAAGAGCAAAACAGTGTTTAAGTTGTTTTGGATAAGATGACATTTTGTTCCTACTTTTACATGGCTTGTCAGAATGCATTAGTAAAAATAAATATGTCTGCAATCAGGTAGGAGAAATTTTGTTCTGACTTTAAGATGTTAAAAAGTATTAATTTCAGATATATTGAGAGTATCATCAGCCTCATTAAATCATCTTTGTTTTCTTTTTTCTTTTTCCTTGAAGTGAAGCAATCAGCATTAATATTCCATTCATTGTTGAATAATCGCACCACATTGAGTCTAGAAGTGCTCTTTTTACATGACTATAATTATTTAATTTTTTTTACTTTATCCACAGCTCTTATTGTTGAAATATGATGCATACTAAACTTATTTTTATTATAAATCCAATCTTTAAGCAATAGCCCTCTCAAACTCAAATGATATTGACCAGGGGTGTCCAAGTTTTTTCTGCAGTAGGCCACTTCATCAGAAATGTATGTGTGCATGGGCCGCACTCATTTTTCACTGAAAGAAAATATGTCCTTTTAGCTTTATAATGCATATTGATAAAGGGTTAATTTGGCGATAATAAGAAAAGCAGTGGAAACTTAAACAGTAAAACAAAGTCTGTCCACAAACCATTTAAAACAAGTTTAACCAAATAAAACTGCACAAGGCTGGAGCACAAAGTGGGTACAAGCAGGATTTAAGATGGCTGATGCACACTGGAAGCATCACGGGCCTGGTGCTGAGGATTTTGGTGGCCATTTTATTGAAATAAATAAGATAGAATCTTAACTCCTCGGTATCCATGTGTACTGGATAAAGATAACATTAGTGCTCAGCAGATAATACAAGGTAGAATCTTATGTGATGGGATTGGGAGTAATCAGTACACTAAAAAAGTCAACTGAAGTCACAATTTAGTTCCACTGATCCTTTTTAATAAAATATGTAGATTGAAACAGAGTAAATAACATAAAACCTTTACCTTTTCCTCTCACTGATTTCTGTGTTCTGTGCCAAGAAAGTTTTGTCCTCTGAAGTGAATACAAATTCAGGAGGGCGTTTTATCTCCAGATAAGCAAAAATTGAATAATTCTATTTATTTATAGACCTTTAAAAAAGCCAAAAAAATATTTAAAAAATTAATTTGAACATTGTACACTGATAACCTAGACAAGTGTATTTCTATGAAAATATTAATAAAAAGTGATATGCAGAATTCTTTACATACCTAACTTGTTTAGGGTGGCAAATAAGTAGGGAGAAGATTTTTCTTCAAATACAACCAAAAAGAAAATAAAATGAATCAATTACTAAATGGTTCATATTTATATTTCTTCTTCGTGATTCCTGTGGTGTACAATAAATGGGATGATACACCATAACATTTAAAGTAAGATTATGCAAACACATTAGAAATATCAAAATAGGATATGAAAATCAGGGATATCATCCTATTTTAAATTATATTATACGTTTATTATTATACTTTTTATGTAGCTGGCAAAGTCGACCTCATAGGCTTACCTGTACTTCACTGTACTGCACTTGTACTGCAGTTATTTTTGTACAGAAGTACAAATGCAATAAAGCTGCAGTACATTGAAGTACAACTGTAGGTTTGCAATATAATGTGCAGTAATACTGCAGTAAACCTCTTGCACAGACCTCTCAAGGTACCGCCACACCATTTTAATCAGGTTGAGGTCTGGACTTTGACAGGGCCATTGCAACACCTTCATTCTTTTCTTTTTCGGCCATTCTCTAGTAGATTTGCTGGTGTGCTTGGAATCATTGTCCTGTTTCATGACACAATTTTGCACAAGCTTTAGCTGTCTGGCACATGGCCTCACATTTGACTCTAGAATATTTTGGTATACAGAGGAGTTCATGCTCAACTCAATGATTGCAAGGTTCTCAGGTCCTGTGCCTGTGGTTACAAAACAAGCCCAAATCACCACCCCTCCACCACCGAGCTTGACAGTTCATATGGGGAGGTGTTTGTGCTTATATGCTGTGTTTCGTTTTAGCCAAATGTGGTGCTGGGCATTATGGCCAGACAACTCCACTTTGGTTTCATTTGTCCAAAGGACATTTTTCCAGAAATCTTGGGGATTGTTCAGATGCGATCTCTCCCTCGGTGTCGGGTGCTCGCAAGCAGAGGACCGCTTGCGAGCAGCCGTTACCGGGGGTGACGGGTGTCTCTCTCGATGCGAGCAGTCGAGTCCCCGATCGACGGCATCGAGGTTGCAAGGCAGGGTCTGGGGACATTGCTGCCGTCCGGAGCATTGATGCGGTCCAGGGGGAGGAGCTTGTAAAGGCGCCAGATTTAAAAACCCAGGAAAAGCTTTAGTCTGTACCCTGTTGTGGTCTATGTATCCAGTGTTTGCTTTGCTACTGCTCGTTACTTTAGTTTTTGACCTCTGTCTGCCTGACGATTCTTTGTCTAGCGATTCTGTACCTTATCCTGCTTATCCTGGTTACCAGTTTTTTGGCTTGTCTGATTACCCGCTCTGTTACTGACCTGGCTCGTCTGATTACCTGCTCTGTTAACAACTTGGCTTGTCTGATTACCCGCTCTGTTACTGACCCGGCTATCCTGAGTACGTTACCTGAGTTAACCCCCGGCTCTGCTGCTATTGCCTTCTGGTTCCTGCTTTCGGGGCTCCTGCACCTTGCACTCCAACTCGGCCCTTAAGTTATCTACCTGCATCAGGCCTCCTCACTGTTGGAATCATCCCAGTCTCCACTCCCTGTCACTAAGGGTCTCCCTTGGTGTGGGCTTCGGAGCAGAAGAACTTCTGCGGTGAGTGCCTGGGTGTTCGTGGTCGTGACACCTTACCCATGCTGCCATGTTCTTTTTAGAGAGAAGAGACTTTCTCCTGACAACCCTTCCAAACAAACCATACATGTTCAGTCTTTTTCTAATTGTACTGTCATGCACTTTAAGATTTAACATGCTAACTGAAGCTTGTAGAGTCTGAGATGCAGCTTGCACGCCTGACCTTGGGGTAAATTTACTTGAAAGTCCACTCATAGGGAGATTGGCAATTTTGAGCTAAACTAAATGTTATACCACAATTGGTTCAATAAGACCAACTTGTTTTTGTATTAGGCAAGTGTCGGATAAAACGAGAATATTTACCGTATTTGCTCGATTATAAGACGAGGTTTTTTTCAGAGCAAATGCTCTGAAAAATACCCCTCGTCTTGTAATCGGGGTCGTCTTCTAATCAGACCTCAAATGAGGTCTGACTATTAGACTAAGATCCAGATCCCCCGCATCACTGCAGGGGACCTGGATCCTCCTGTGCGGTAACCTCAGCTGCTGCCGGCATCTATCACCGAGCGCCGGCGAAAGTGCCGGCAGCAGCCGAGGTTGCATACGCGCGTACCTTCCTGCTCCCGGGATAGCCCGCCCACTGCGGGGAAGCAGAGCCGGTTGGGGAGATTGCTGCAGGACCGGGACCTGGCGGCACTGTGCCGTCCCAAAGCAGATCCGGTAGACCTCTTCAAATTTCTGGAGGAGGCGGGGCCTAGCGGAGTCACACAGCGTCATGCTGAAATCCCGTGGGAGCTGCAGCAAGCGCCTGCAGAGGCATCGCGGTGAGTGAAGTGCCTGAGTGGGTATATTAGTGTCTGGGTAGGTAGGTAAGTGTCTCGGTGGGTAGGTAAGTGTCAGAGTGGGTAGGTAAGTGTCTGGGTGGGAGTGTCTCGGTGGGTAGGTAAGTGTCTGGGTTGGTATATTAGTGTCTGGGTATGTAAGTGTCCCCCTATATGCCACTCTGTCCCATGATATGCCTTTTAACCCCTATATGCCAGAGTGGCATATAGGGGGTTAAAAGGCATAACATGGGGCAGAGTGGCATATAGGAGGGTATAAGGCATGCCTGGGGGCAGATGTGCATAACTGGCGGCAGATGAGCATAACTGGGGGCAGGTTGGTAAATTAAAGTAAATTAAAAACAAAAAAAAATAGACGAATTATTATTTACTAGTAAAACTTTTTTCCTATAGGGTTGTCTTATAATCAGACTTTTTCTTTTTTTCCTAAATTAATATTCAGATTTTGGGGGGTCGTCTTATAATCAGGGTCGTCTTATAATCGAGCAAATACGGTAATATCTATTGCAAATCTAACATAAACTATGATGCTACTGCTTTCATTAAACACCAATAAGGAGTGAGGCACTGCATAAATTTGGCCTATGGGACCAGTAACTAGGCATTTTTAGCACTATATTCCAACCAGTCTGTTAGAGTATTTTACTTTTAAATACATACCTATACCTCTAACATAACTTGACAGAGGTGTCCCCTATCACCCTTAATATCTGTACTCACTTTAGAACCCCTTGCCATTAAACTCAGTCATAACAAGAAAATAACAGGGCTATGTGTAATGTCCAGCACTGGTCATAGCACCAGAAATTGTTTGAGAGTTTATTAAGAGATGGCATACAGGAATATATTGCGAACAATGATATCATCAGTAGGAGTCAGCACGGTCTTGTGAAGGACCGATCATGTTAGACCAATTTAATTGCGTTCTATTATGTTGTGAGTAAATGTGTAGATCAGGGTGTTGCTGTAGACGTCTATTAAGATTCTACAAAAGCATTTAACACTGTTCCGCACCAGCAGTTATTGTATAAGCTAGGACAAATCTGTCTTGGAGAAAATGCCTGTGTTTGGATTAGAAATTGGTCTAGTGTCAGGGTGCAAAGAATTGGTGTTAATGGTAAATTCTCAGGCTGTAAGTGAGGTCCCTCAGGGTTCTGTCTTGGGTCCAGTTCTCTTTATTTATTAATGATATAAATTGGAAGTAACTTTTCTGTGTTTGCTGAGGTTATAAAGTCTGACCAAGATGTAGATTCTCTACAGAATGATTTGGATAAACTAGGGGACTGGGTAAATAAGGGGGAGATGAGATTCAATATAGATTAGTGTAAGGTAATGCACTTTGGTGCCAAAAATAAGCATGCAACTTAAGTCTAAAGGAAACGAGAAAAATGAGAATATGAGAACGTATAATTGTAGATCATAGGCTTCACAACAAAGTGCAGTACCAGTCAGTGGTTGCAAAAGCCAGTAAAGTATTGGCATGCATAGAGAGGAGTATTAAATCCTCTCTATGCATGCAAAAATATAATGTGACCTCTTTAGAAAGCAATGGTGAGGCCTCATATTGAATATGCAGTGCAATTTTGGGCACCAGTTTTTAAGAAGGATGTTATAGAGCTGGAGAAAGTACAGAAGTGGGCTACAAAGTTAATTAAAGGAATGGAGAATTTTAGTTAAAAGACTAGAAAAACTAAACTTGTTTACTCTGGAAAAGAGAAAAAGAGATCTGATCACATTGTACAAATACATACAAGGTCAGTATAAACAGCTCTCTAGTGATCTATTCACAAAGAGGTCTCTACAAAAGACACAGGGTCATCAGTTGAGACTTTAAAGGAAAGGGTTCTTCACAGTAAGAACAATAAGAATATGGCATTCTCTGCCTAAGGATGTTGTGTTATCTAACTCTGTGGATATGTACGGGCTCAAAATGCATTGTTTTCAATGGGTTTTGGGACCGCCCATTGTCCTTAAGGGGTTACAAAAGGTCTGGATGCTTTTCTGGTTAAGCAGAACATAAAGGCCTACAACTGTTGAAAAGAACAGTAGTATTAGCAAGCTGATCCAGGGAGTAATCTGACAATGCAATTAAAAAGGATGTTCCCCCTCTAATGTCATAATTGTTTTTTGCCTTCTTTTAGAGGTAGGTATGTGTGAAAGGTTGAACTTGATGGACTGAAGTCCTTTTTTAACCTACTATACTATACTAATTGACCTTTTATTTATTGTGGCATTATTTGATAGAGGTAGGAACAGTAGAGATTATGTTTCTAGTGTTCTTCCTATATACATACCTGTGAACGAAAAAAAAAGACTAAATGTAACTATTACATAATGTTAAAGTTACTTTTGCTATATATAATTATTTGTAAAGTTGGATTAATATGAGAAATTTATATTTTGTGTTACACAGTATGTTAAATAAAGGCTAAATATTAAGAGGCCTTATAAAAGCCTGTCAAAAATGTTCAATCATTATACCTCGATTTGAAGCAACTTCCTGAGTATCTGGCACATTGACAGCTTGATTACAGTGCACTGATTGGGTACACGGCGCACACGTCAAGATCCGACAGACTGACCTCAGGGCACTCTAGCAGGGAGAACATGTCATGTGATTGCCCACTTCATTCCTCATCTTAGTTCTCACCTTTCCATTCTTGTTCTAGAAGCTTCTTTGGTGGACTCTCTACTCTCATGAGCTGAGCATCATAGCAATCACACAGAAATGGACAGCTGCCTTAAACAACTCCTGAATGCCTTACAAAGCTCAAATCATTATACTGGGGGAATGTTTAGTGCCAGTGATCACAGCGGCAGTGATTGCACACACAATCCCTGTAAATCGTTACATATTTATTTAAAAGGAATTAAATATGATTACCTTGTTCTAAAAAAAAAATACATTTAGGCAAACTCATTTTCACTGTGTTGCCTTGTAGGAATCCTGGATAAAAGTTAAACAATAATGATGGAAGCGCTTTCTTTAATTAGCATTTCTGCTAACAACCCACATGTTTCACTAAACAAGGGGTATAATTAGAAATATGATAAATGTAAGGTATTCATAATGGAAGACATGGAATTGGGGATATAGATGCTAGTGATATAATAGAGATCTATAATTTATATTTTCTGCAAGATTGAAGATAAAACATTGTAAATCACCAGGAAATGTTATAGTTAAGTGACTCAGTAAATAATATGATTATACATATGCTTTTAGATATTTACATTTGTACATTTATATTTACTTTCCTTCACATAGGAAACATAAGCACATAGTGTGCTAGAATACAGTTGTTATCTCTGAAATCATAGTAGCCTGTATGTCGCACTGAAAAACTTGCTTTAATAAAAAAAATGAAAACGGTTGATTCCTTATGTAGAATATACAGTATTCGACCTAATTTTGAATATGAAATATTTAATTCTACTTATTTTCACTTAAAACATGGGACCTTTTTAAGGGCTGGGAAGGATAATTAGACTTTGTCTGAAATCCACAGATAATTATCATTTAATTATTATTAGTAGTAGTAGTAATAGTAGTAGTAGTATGAAATATATCTTATTTGTTAATAATATTACTAATTACATGAACTTCTTCTTCATTGTCTAAAATAAAAATAATACTTGTCATAACCTATTTTTGTTACACAAAAAAGTCTAGAAAATGTTTATTTAAATCTACATTATAATGCATTGTCATGGATAGAAACTGATTTCTTGCCACAATCACACTGTATAAAATATAATATGGCCAATGTTCAGGCAGCTGAACACCATACATTTTCATTGCAATAAAATATACATGTCACTGATAAAGATGTTTGTAATGCTATTGTATGGCTCTCAAAACAGTAAAGAAGAGCGTAGATTAGCTGAACAGTACCCAACAGTATATCTTTAATGGGCTTGTTTTATTGAACAGCTGAATGCTCAGAACATAACGGTGTTGTTGTAACAAACTGTCTCCTTGTAGACATCTCACGGGGTGTGCTGTCCTCTGGTTTTTGTTATGTTTTGTTCCTGAGATGTGTTTTATTAATAGATCAGAAGAAATGAAGTAAGCATGTGATCAGATCCTGTCTGAAATGACTCATATGTCTTTCCTTTGTGCCCATAAAACCACTACATTATATTCATTACCTCAGACATTTTTTGTTCCAAGGATTCTTTTCAACACTGATAAGTGGTCTGCTTTCCTTGAACAATGTATCTAAAGTTTCTTAAAATTTAGACAAAAAAGGATAACAGTTAAATGGTTTTATAGGTGTATTTTATTTGTTTTTTTTCATCATTTCTAAAGCTTCCTTAAACAACATTCTGCTTATTACTAATTTTAATAGAAAAAAAAACTTACATAAGCTCAACTTAATTGGTATGTATTGTATTTATTGGTCAATATTATTTATAGGTCATTATTATCCTAGCAGCAACACAGGAATCTGAATGTGTATACCTTTTATCCTTTTCAGGTTATAATTATTTGTGCTCAACTTAATTTATACAATGGCTGGTACTCACCTCGGGCACAGCTACGAGGGTGTGCAGAGCCGTCCGATCAGCAGCTGCAGGACTAGTTGGGAGATCACAATCTCCCTCTAGTTGGCTCAACATTAGGGAGTGCAAGGTCTGTCACTTACCGTATTTCCCCATGTATTTCCCCCCAATTTAGAAAAAAATGGGGTCTAAAAATTGGTTGCATCTTATAGAGTGGTGGTAGATTTTTTTAAAAAATTTCTGTTACTAAAAAGGGGACTTGCTGCTTACCTGTGTTGCTCAGCAGCGTCTCTTGATCCATCGCGGCGACACAGGAACCCAGTGCAGTGAAGTGAATGCACATCACATCACATGACTCCGCCCAGTTCCTGCTCAAGTAAGGCAGAGGGGAAACAGCGGCCCCCACGGAAGTCTGCAAGCGGCAGCAGAAGATCTGCAGTTCAGGTAAGGTGGGGGAGTAAATGAATGTGTGTGTGATAGCATGGATCCGTGTGTAAGGGGCACAGGGAGGCTGAAAGTGATGTGCATGTACTGGCTGCCTGAGCATCATAGGAGTGAGATTGCTAACAATTGCTAGCAGCTAACATCAATCACACTCATATCATTCCCAGGCAGCCAGTACAATTACTTTATGTAAAAAAATTTTTTTAAATTTCGGCCCTCAAAATTAAGGTGCGTCTTATACTTGGGGAAATACGGTAGTTACTCCTCCCTAATCACTACGTGCTGAGCGTGGTGATATGAGTACTTAAGGCGTCCAGTCACAATATATACATATATATATAGTATATTTCTATGTAATTTATTTAATTCTAACTTTTGCTGTAGGTGTCACAGAATATACTGGATATTGTATGTACACAGATGACTTAGTCAATCATTTGTGTGCAATCATTTGTGGATACACAATTATGAATACATTTATGCATGGGAAATGCACAACCAATCAAATGTATACAAATCTTTTACCAATATACATATATATAGATATATGTAGGTTAGTTAGTGTATAAATAAAGTCAGTGATTTCTGGTGTTAATACATTGCACTAAAGGGTGAATGCCACACTATATGTCTACTGAATAAACACGTTTTTCAATTAAAAAAGACCTGGATGAATGCTGATGCAGCTGAGAAATGAAATTATACTGCTTAATTCAGTAGCCTGAAGTTATAGATAGCTTAAGGCTATACACCATGGGCTGGAATACTATGGGACTATGAAAAAAGGTACAGACGTGCATTAAAAAACATTGATTCTACAAACATTAAAGCTGTCAAAATAATAACTTCACCTGTTACAACAATCATTATTTACCGCAATAAAAGTCATGATGAAGCATTTTCTTATACTTTAACAGTACAAAAGCAAAATGCTGACTCTTTACCTTTTCTATCTAAATATAATTCTCCTAACAGACAAAGCAAATGGTTTAACAATGGCAGTTCTTCAAACATAAGTTACTTCCACTATATTTCTACAATTATAAACAGGTACCTTCTTAAATGTTTTTTTTGGCTTCCTGCAGTAATCTATGACTTTTCTTAACTTGCCACATCCTAATGACTTTTTCCTAGTATCCAATGTATATTGAGCAAGCTACCAACTCTATATTTAGGGGATATGTCAGATTATGCCCAGAGTCTAGTGCTGAGAGAGAAAAAATTGTGGACCATACCACAAAAAACAGTCATTTTCTGCTTTTTTACCATTTTACTATTATTTGTTCAAATTCATTTTTATAATCAATTCATGCTTTATTTCTTTAGCCGACCAACACTAAAAAAACATATAATGATAAAATTATATATATATATATTAGATTCTAAATATACTGCTGTAATACATAATATATTGCGACAATAAACACCTCAATATATGTCCAGCAACATCTCCTGAGTACAGATTGATTCTTGAATTTCTCCTGAGGAAGCCGAGATCGAAATCGGCGAAACACGTTGAGAAACTTTATAATCATTGATATTTGGACTTTACAAGGACTTGCTGATTACCCATTTTACCTTTGTGAAGGATACTGCTTTTACGCATAACCCATATGTTATGCCCATCCGTTTAAATTCCAAGACAGAAAAGAGTCTGGATTTTTGACGAGCTATCACTTTCAAGTACACTTGTGAGTGCAATTAATATCACAATTTTTATTTTTCTGTTCGAACTTACTACACTATATTTGTTTTATTTTTTTCCCACATATCTATGCGCCCCGATTTTTGTCTATATAACATCTCCTGAGTACAATGATACATAATCCATGCATGGATTTGTTAGGTCGTTTAGGGGGTAGTAGGCCACATTTGGGTCATGCACAATTTAGTTTTTTTAACCTGAAATTTTAAACATGGATGTGTCTGTCTGCCTGTGCCTGTCCGGTACTGTCCTGTCCCCTGCTCCTGCTGTTCCTTAAAATGTGGGATCATTTTTTTATATTATGAAGGGGGATCAGTTTTGGGACTGGATATAACTGTCTGCCATTGCTGACATTGGCATTTCCTGCCCTGTGCCTCAATGCCATTCCTTTCTCTGGTGGGTCAATTCTTGTTTCTAATATAAGGGGGCATTCAGTCTTTCAGTGCCAGTCTTGTGCCTTGCTCTGATGCTGCAGCTCAATTTCCTTCCTTACTGTAAGGGATAAATATTTTTCTAATTTTGGATGAAATTCAGTGTCTGGTACCGTGGGGCTGAATATGTGCCAGTGTCTTCCTCATCCCAGTGCCCTGTTATTACTGCTGCTGCTGCCATCCTTACTCTGAGGGTGATCAAATTGAGTCCTATAGCATGCTCCTGGATGTGTTTATCCATCGGTGGAGTGCTGCTGTTGCTGGTGGTGGTGTAGTGCAAAGCCATGTGTGATCTCTTCCTTAACCTTGAGATGGAGCTGCTGTAGGTGAAAGGTGAGTCGAGAAGGTGTCAGGGACCTCCCCCTTTGGGAACGCTCTACAAAAGTTGTCTATGAATAAAACATGCAATTTTAACCGAACTACTGGGAAATTAAATTTGTTGCCGGAAAGCAAATGTGGAAAAAACGAAATTAAAGTTTAGTCTGAATCAATTTTACTTTGCACGGTATCAGTGGGGAAGGATGATTGCCACATGTCACAGGCTTGATTGGATTGTTGTTTTGTGGGACAGGTGAGTATCTCTCATATATAACAGTCAGAATTCATTGTCCAGTTTTCTCCACTGCCAAACCCCTACCTCAGTTGACCCAGGGCTTCAATATAGCAAAACCTTTGCAAGGCACAAGCTACATAAAAAAGGGAAGCATATCAACACCAATGTCCCAACCCAACATACTTTGTGGGAGATAAAGTTTTGCTATTTACTAGTAATCTCAACCTCGCTTCTCCTTCCAAGAAACTGGGAACATGTGGGTCATAACACTTTGGAGACAAACAAATTCTGGGACAGTCCGCCTCAACTATCTGTATACGGTTAGTGGACGGATGGTTGAGGCGGATTGTCCTAGAATAATAATGCCAACCACCACCTGATCCTGCTCTTAAAAATGAAGAATACGAAGTCCAAGAAATCTTGAATTCCATAGTTCATCATGGTCATCTTAAAGGACCTGAGGAACAATTCTGGGAACCAGCTTGCACCTAAGACATTAATAGGCAACATCTGGAGTGGCCAGCTTCTGCTTGCGCCCAGAGGTCTCCCTTTTAGGGAGACAGTCATCACCGTATCTTACCTGGCTCCAGTCGACGTCCTTGGAGTCTGCCTGCCAGACCGCACAGCAAAGCAATGAACGGGACACTTGCCTAGTGTGCACTTGTGTCTATTCAAGTTCTAAGCACCAAGATATGCAAATACATCATCCATTAATGCTCTAGTGACACCAAGCACAGTCATCGGTGCTTGGATATTCCAATGCCTGGTTGGAAGTATAACACACCACTGTATTCTGGATCCCTTGCCATTGTCTTTGACTTATTATAGTATACACTGGTTTTGACCCTTGGACTACCCCTAGATTATGAATCCTGCTGCCTACCTCGACAGATCCCTGTCTATCATTTGGACTGTGCAACCATTCTTCTATCTTACCAGTTGGTACTGCCCTGGTCCTGTGACCTTATTTACATCACTCATCAAGTGGCTTCTACTCCTGCATTGGTGATTCAGAATGCAGACCATGTGAGATGACACGCTAATCATACAGTGATATCCATTTGGGATATCATATGCTTTAAATGAATCTACCGATTTGCTGCTGTAGCAGTGAGGGTTTATGTGAGGACATCAATCCTGTTTCCTTCGTACACTGAAACAATGTTCACTAATTACCTAGTCAGAGCAAGAATAATGAATGTATATAGGGATTTTAAAGCCTTTTTTAAAGTTTTACCAGCAGAACAAGACAGGATCAAGTCTTTGTTCATAATTATACTAATGTGTTCTCATACATTAATTCATATAATTTCTAAATGCCTCTCTTTTGCTGGTTTAATAAAAAAGGAGATGCTAAAGTTCATAAAACAACAACTGTATGAAGCAGAATAAATTACATGTCTTGTCTTTGGTTGAGTTGTTCTCATACCCTTTTGTATGTAATACTTGTGACAGTCCCATCGGCTCTGTTATTTTGTTATTTATATTATGTTCTGTTTCTGTGTTTTACTGTTTCAATCTTAGGAGTATAACCACTAATCTTTCCCAGGGAGGTGGCATTCCCAGATGTTTAACCCCTGTGGTTACAGAAACCCCTTGTCACCTGCCAGGTGCCTGACCAGGACCTAGCCACGAAACCATGGTACTGTACGGCAATACCCACTGAACTTAGAAATGAAGACGCTGTGGACACCCATAACCCAAAATTATGTGGATATATTGGGCTTGTGGTCGGGCACTATTGGAGGTGTTCAGTACACATCTTAAGGATGGGAACTACTAGTCACGGCTCTGGAACTCGACCCCAGCCTACTTTAGAAACTATTCCCGGGGACCTTTTCAGCGCTGGAACTCAGAGCCTTCCATTAATACCCCGGGATCTCTGCTGCTTAGGAACACCCCAAAAGGTATCTTTGCCAGGCGAACATTTGGGCTATAGGAACTGAATGGAGGCGCCGGGCTGTCTGGAATTTGACAAGATTATACTCTTTATCTGATTGTGGTTGTATATAAATACCTGTGTTTGCAATAAAATGTGTTCTGTTTTACTACTACACTAAGTCTCGACTAGTGCTTGGGGGGAGCATTACAGAGGGTTAATCAAAATAGAGAATTTATGTGCAGACTCATACATTCACACTTACATTCACATTTACATACTTACATATACACAATCACACTAAACACATATATATATATAATACATACTAATTCACAACCCACCAAGTTGGAGAGCACTTATGTATTGTTATATATAGCTGTATATGTACTGTATGTTTTAGATATTAAATATCTAAACTGTTCCAGTGACCAAACAGCAAACAAGACCACAGCTTCTAAGTCTTCTTAAGTAGCGGGGATGCTATTGGGAGTCCTAGGGCTGGCAGGGGTGGCAGAGTCAGACGTTCACGATCCAGATCTTGGAGTCCGATTCCTAGGGATAGTAGGCGGTCCAGTCGGGAGGCTTCGAGTGGCATGGTTTTGCCGCGGAATTCTTCTCATTCCAGGTCGGAGCAGCGCCAGGTGGACGAACTTGGCATTCCGCGGACGGGTGTGGAGTTAACCCATGCGCCCATGAGGCTTTTAGCGGCTGAGGGTTCTGGTGGTGAGTCCAGTTCGGATACGCAGGAGGGTAGTTTATTTGCTGGTTTGAAAGCGTTAGTTGAGTCTTGGGGTAGGTTGGAGAAGAGGATGGATTGTGGTCAGGTTTGGGTGCCTCAGAAGGGGCAGCAGGTGACGTCGGGGCTGGTGGCGGGAGAGGCGGCTGTTAGTGCTGCGGTTGTTGAGGTTGAGCAGTCGGCTGAGGAAGTTGTAGCGGGGGCTGAGCGGTCAGAGTTAGCTGGTGAGATTGCGGATTCGGCTAGACAGAATGCATATGTGTCGTTTTCTGGTCCGTTGGGAGTACATTTGAAGCGTGAGGTGAAGGAAAAGCTTTGGAAAGGGGAATTTGTAGAATTTTTTCCCTTCTTCCCCATGAAGAGATTATTGAGGTTAAGGAGGAGCATAAGAAGGATGCAAAGAAGGAGGAGGAGGAGGAGAAGCGGAAGATACCGAAGTCGTTTGGAAATCGGTTGAGGGCTTTTTGCATCTTAGCGAGTGTTTTGGGGGAGAAGTCGCCAAATTTGTGTTCTTCCTTGTTCTGCTATGTAGATGGGATATGGGAGGCTTACCGTACATACGGAGGGTTGGCATGGTGGAAGTACGACGAACAGTTTCATCAACGTTTGGCTGCTAATCCGGGTATGCGGTGGGACCATATGGACCTGCCGCTATGGATGAAGTTAATGATGGCTCAGAGGGCTTCGCCCTTTCAGCAGGGGGCCGGCGCTGGAGCCCAGGGTTCCTCGTCGGCCGTTACTAATAAAAAAGGGTTTGTTGGCTCTTTAACGAGGGCCAGTGCAAGTGGGGCACCGGATGTAAATTTAAGCATGATTGCTCCGGTTGTGGGAGGCGCATGGGCTCAACAGGTGTTTCAAGCGAGGGAAGTCTGGGGCCACCCGAGGCGGTGGATCCACACCAGCAGCTGCTCCAGCTGGGGCGGTCTCCGGTGAGGTTAAGCGCGATGTTACCGTGGCTGATTTGTTACGGGATGGTTTTAAGTATGTTTTTTTCATTCCGTTTCAGCCTATGGATGTGAGGTGTGGGTGTAGGAACCTGAAATCGGTTGCGGCATTCCCTGAGGTAGTTAGGGAAAAGTTGATCAAGGAGTTGCAGTTAGGTAGGATGGCTGGGCCATTTGGGGCCCCTCCGTTGGATAATTTGAGGCTTTCTCCTTTGGGGGTGATCCCGAAGTAGGAAACTGGGAAGTATCGGCTGATACACCATTTATCTTATCCGAAAGGGTTGTCGGTTAACGATGATAGCGATAGGGAGCTGTGCTCTGTATCCGATACATCATTCGACCAGGCGGTTGAGTTGGTTAGGATAGCCGGGCCTAATGCCCTTATGGCTAAGGCTGATGTTGAGGCAGCGTTTCGTTTGTTGCCAATTCATCCGATGTGTCATCATTTGTTGGGTTGTTATTTTGAGGGCTAATATTTTGTTGATTTGTGTTTGGCGATGGGCTGTTCCATCTCGTGTTCCTATTTTGAAAAGTTTAGTTCATTTTTAGAGTGGGTAGTTAAGGGCGAGCGGGGAGTCAGTCAGTGGTTCACTATTTGGATGACTTCTTGTGTGTTGGTGCGGCGGATGCCGTTGATTGTTATTATTTGTTGCGGACACTGGAGTGGGTTGCGACTTCGTTTGGGGTCCCCTTAGCCGCTGGTAAGATGGAGGGCCCCTTGACTTGTTTAAGTTTTCTTGGGTTGGAGATTGACTCATGTAAGGGGGAGTGCAGGCTTCCGTTGGATAAACTGGTGGTGTTGCGGCAGGGTGTTGAGGAGGTGAAGAACGCTAGAAAGGTGACAATTGCAGTCGTTAATTGGGTGGTTGAATTTTGCTTGTAGGCTCATTCCTATGGGTAGGATATTTTGTAGGATTTTGTCAGGCAACGTCGGGGGTGCGGGTGGCACATCATTTTATAAGGGTGTCTGCGGACATGAGGGCGGATTTGGAGGTTTGGGGGACGTTTCTGGAGAACTTTAATGGTACAGTAATTTTTCGTAAGGCTTCGGCTACGGCGGAGGAGTTGGTGTTATTTACGGATGCTTCCGGTAGTATGGGTTTTGGGGCATATTTTGGAGGCCGCTGGTGTGCAGAGAAGTAGCCGGTTCAGTGGTTGGAGAGCTCTTTGATTCGTAATTTAGCCTTTTTGGAATTGTTCCCTTTGGTTGTGTCGTTGGCCTTATGGGGGGGATTTGTTGAGGGATCGGAAGGTCGTTTTCTTTTCCGATAATATGTCTGTGGTTCAGGCGGTGAATCATTTGTCGGCATCGTCGGGTCCGGTGGTGTGGTTGCTACGCAGGTTTGTGTTGTTATGTATGTCGCTGAATGTTGTTTTTCGTGCCCGGCATGTGCCTGGATTTCTGAATATACCGTATTTGCTCGATTATAAGACGACGCCCCCAAATCTAAATATTATTTAGGAAAAACAAAAAGCCTGAATATAAGACTACCCTATAGGAAAAAAAGGTTTACTATATTAAAAGGTTTACTTAAAAAGGTTTAAATATTAATTCATGTAAACATTTTTTCCTATTTAATAAAAGCTATGATTGAGAAAAAAATATATTTTTTTATTTCCTTTTATTTGCCAACCTGCCCCCCCAGTTATGCACATCTGCCCCCAGGGTTGCCACTCTGCCCCCAGAAATGCCTTATAGCCCCTATTTGCTACTTTGCCCCATGATGTGCCTTTTAACCCTCTATAAGCCAGAGTGGCATATAGGGGGTTAAAAGGCATATCATGGGGCAGAGTGGCATATAGGGGGTGAAAAGGCATTTCTGGAGGTATATATATATATATAACTGCTAACAGCAATCACACTCCTATCAAGCCAAGGCAGCCAGTACATGCTGGAACCTGGGGATGATAGGAGTGTAAGTACAGCCTCCCTATGCCATGGTACCACCACCCCCCCTTACACATCCATGCTATCACACACACTCATTCACAAACATTTAAATACTCATTCATTCCATTAATCACACATACTTCACACATTAATCCCCCACCCCCTTACCTGAACTGCAGATCTCTCACTCGAAGACTTCTGCAGGGGCCCGGCTGTGCGAGCAACTTCTCTGGCCCCGCCCCCAGAGGAAGGAGGGGGAGGCAGAATTATGTGACTCTGCTAGCTTCCTGTTCTCCTGCTACAGAAGAGACGCTGCTCGCGACCAAAGCCCGGTAAGCAGCCTGGCCCCAGCGGACATTTTTTGGGTCTCTGATTAGAAGACGACCTTGATTATAAGACGAGGGGTATTTTTCAGAGCATTTGCTCTGAAAAAAACCTCGTCTTATAATCGAGCAAATACGGTAGTTGCGGATTCTCTGTCTCGTTTCCAGTGGGAGCAGTTTCGGGAGGCAGCGCCTGGAGCACAAGCGGAGGGTCAGGCGTGTCCGGAAGAGATCTGACAGCTCGGGACTGAATGTTTGCGGGATGTATAAGGGCTTCATTGGCGCCGAAGACTTGGTCGGCTTACAGTAAAGCTTGGGGTGCTTTGGATCAGCAGGTGGCCGTGGTTGGTGATTTGTTGTCAAGTTCGGGTCAGTTGGAGGCTTTGCTCTGGTTTGTTTTTCGTTTGTTTTCATCTGGGGTGTCGGCTTCGGTTATTGATAAGAATATGTCTGCGTTGGCTTTTTTATTCAAGCTGAATGGGTGGGTGGATCACACCAAACATTTTTTGGTTCGGCAGGCTTTGAAGGGGTTTAGGAGGAATCGCCGGGGGGTAGATTCTAGGTGGCTGGTGTCAGTGCAGGTTCTCTCTAAGTTGCTAGAGGTGTTACCTGGCATTTGTTTTTCGTTTTATGAGGCCTGTCTATTTAAGGTTGCCTTTTTGTTTACGTTTTTTGGGGCGTTCAGGATTGGAGAGCTGGTGAGTGGTAATACGTCAGGGCAAGGGGGGTTGCGTTTCGAGGATGTGGTTGTGAGCGGGGACATGGTCTCGATTTGGTTGCGCAGGTCCAAGACGGACGTCTTGGGTAAGGGATGCGGGGTGGTTCTGTATCCGTTTGAAGGTTCGCTGTTGTGCCCGGTTCAGGGTGCGGTGGAATTTTGGGGGGGTCGGGGGCTTCATGCGGATGGATTGGCGTTATCTCGTTTTCAGTTTTTACAGGTTTCCATAAAAAACTGCTCCGGATTGGGTCGGACCCTTGGTCTTTTGGTACCCATTCCTTTCGGATTGGGGCGGCTACGAAGGCAGCATATTTAGGTTTGGATGCTGCCTTGGTTAAGCGGATCGGGAGATGGGAGTCAGATTGTTTTCGTACGTATGTGCGGCCTGGGTATGTGGTATGATGGGTGTGTTGTTTTTTATGTTGAGTTTCTCGTGTATTCTTTCTTTTCTTTCGTAGGTTTGATGGCCTGGATTACTGGCCATTCATATGTGTTCTGGGCCAGACGGAGAGCTGCGGTTCGTCTTAACGGTCAGCAGCTGGGCTTTCCTGAGGGCCAGATCAAGCTGCAGTGGTTTGGTTTTTCGGGGTTTCAGTTGGATGGATGTGTGTGTGTTCGGAAGTGTGGAGGAGGTTGGATTCGGGGTTGCGACCGCATTTGGTGCTTTTTCATGCTGGAGGTAATGAGTTGGGTTTGGTGCCTCAGAAGGATTTGGTCCGGAGGATGAAACAGGATCTTGATCGGTTGAGGACATTGGTTCCTGGGATTATGGTTATCTGGTCGGAGATGGTTCCTCATATTTGTTGGAGGCATGCTCGAGATTATGCGGCCATTGCCAGATGTCGGGGTAAGGTTAATAAGTTGATGGCCAGTTTTGTTAAGAGGATGGGTGGTGTGGTGGTTCGACATCGGGAGTTGGAATCGTTGCTCCCGGGTTATTTTAGGTCGGACGGGCTACATTTGACTGATGTGGGTCTTGATTTGCTGAATTTAGGCTTTCAGGACGGTTTGGTTCCGGCCCTGTTTTTTCGGGGTAGCGAGGCTCAGACGGATTGAGGGGTCAAGCTCTGGCCAGTGGCGGGGTGGAGAGGCAAGTTTGAAGAGTTTTGAATGGGGGTTTGAGTGGTAAAAGTTAGGGTTAGTTGGTTGGTATATTTTTGTAGGTTTCGAGCTGGTCTGTAGCTCAGAACCTGGGGGTGTAGGGGTATCTGGGTATACCTCTATTAGGAGTTTTGGCAAAGTAAAGTATTGGCACTTTATTGTTATGTTTTTGGTTTATTGTTAAATTATTTTTTTGGGTCATTGTCATGGTGTGGGTGGTGTCGGGATACTTTTGTTATATTGTATTTTGTATGACAATTACTTTTTTGTGAATGGTGTTTTTAAGCTGTGGACGAAATAATTTTCCACTGCAATTTGGTGTCCGTGTCTTAATTTGGGGGGTTTGGGTATTCTGGTGAGTTTTTTCCTAGGGGGCCCACGGATCAACTATGCTCCTGTCAAAAGTAATATACATACAGAACTGATTGATGAACAGATAGTGGTTGTAGGTATTATAGGCTCAGTATTCTTGGTGAAATGAAGGAGAAAGAGACCTTGCCCTTGGAGCCATGAGTATTTATACCCCTTAAGCCTCAGTTCAGGTATAAGTTCTTACTATATATGGGCATTATATGAATTTAAGGAATCCTATTGGAGCAGTCATAGGATACACCGGCATTCCACAGAAGACCCTGTAAGCCACGTCACATAATTGATAACATATGTTCCTAGAACTCAAGTTGCATTCAGGCCTAATGTGTGTAGAACAGAATAAAAGTATAACAATGATTTCTTACAGTATGTGATTATTCTATTGCTTGATAGTTGGTGTGTATGATAGCGTACGTGTTAGACAGTTTGTGAGGGTGTTTGCGCATAAGTGTTTTATTGTATGGCTCTAGAGTGTGTATTAGCGTATGGTGTTAGATAGTGAGTGTGTATTAGTATATGGTATGGTATATGGTTAGAGTAAATGTGTGCATGTTGTATGGTTTTAGGGTATGTGTATAAGTGTTAGAGTATGGTGTTAGAGAGGCTGTGGGTGGGTATAAGCATACAGTGTTAGACTAAGTGAAATGATTTCTTACAGTATGTGATTATTCTATTGCTTGATAGTTGGTGTGTGTATGATAGCGTACGTGTTAGACAGTTTGTGAGGGTGTTTGCGCATATGTGTTTTATTGTATGGCTCTAGAGTGTGTGTTAGCGTATGGTGTTAGGGTGAGTTTATTTGTTATGTGTATATGTTTGTTATGTAGAGGCAGGAGGCTGGTGGGTGGTACGAAACCCTGCACCAAGCACCGGTGACTGTAGGGTCATCTCTGAGTTAATATATGGGGTTCACCGTGTTAGGTAATTGCTTTTAAGAAAAAAACAACCAACTCTGAAATGGTTAAATGATAAGTAATGTTCAAAAACAATAGGCTTATTTAGGTCAAATCATTTATAACTACCCAATTTATAACATCCCATTCATACTGATCATACACTTGATACTGTGATATCCATCTAGAATATTATATGCTTTGAATTAATCTACAGAATCACTGTTGTAGCAGTAAGGGTCTGTCACGGACTGGGTCCACACGGATGACTGAACGGACCCAGCGCGCCCGAAGATTGTATGCAGGAGTCACAGTGCAGTAGTGGAGTTTGGACAGGGCCAGGTTGCAGGGTGACCACACTCACCCAGGTGTTGAGCACCTAGGGTTGTGCAGCCAAACACCAGCGCCCTGATATGGCAGCGGATGAAGTCCAGAATGAAGTGAAGATATATCCTGCAGGCATCCTGGAGCAGGCATGAAGCATTTCACTTGCATCATGTGTAGGAAGCTGCAGGCTGGGAGTATGGAAGCTAAGAAAAGGGTAAAGCAGAAATATAACACGCAAGGGACAGGGAGACCAGGCATGAAACATAACCAGACAAAACATACATGTTACAGGGCACTACAGTGAACCAGACAAGGAATAAACATTACTAGACAAGATATACATGATACAGGGAACAACAAAAGACAGGGAAGAAGGCAAGGAACACAGGGGAAGGAGAGAGGAACCAGAATCCTCAGATGATACAAGGGAAAAAGGCAAAGGTACATAAGAGACACACAAACATGAATACAGAAACTAGCCTAAGACTGATTGATAACAATTGGAGATTCCGTCACATAATATGGCCATAGTATGCTTAGCCCACCACTACGCCAAAGTACTCCAATGACGGTGGGTCCTAACGCTAATCCCTGCAGTGGTACGAAACAAAGCAAACATGTAAACCAAACACATAGCACTGAGACATACCTTTAGACTGAAGACTGAGACAAACAGAACACATAGGTGGGGCACACCTTATAAAGGAAACAGAGCTGAAGCAGAAGCAAGGAATGGAAGATCAGAACAAAGCAAAAGGAAATCCAGGAATGGATCGAAGAAAAACAGAGAAACTAAAGCAAGACAGAAATGCAGCTCCGCAGCCTGGGCAGACCATGACAGTATCCCCCTCCGAATGAGCGGCCTCCGGACACGAACAGAAACATCAATAGATGGAAGGCCCGCTCTCTGACGGGAGAACGGAGGAAACAAGTCAACCCAGGAACCAGCATACGGAGTCTGAAAAACGTAGGAGTCCTTCGATGACCAGCATTGCCGCTTAGCAGACCAACCTCCTCTAAAACAGGAATCAGCATATCTGATCAGGAATGAGGAAGCTGCTTCTTGCGCACTCTCCTCTGAAACAGGAATCAGCATATCTGAGCAGGAATGAGGAAGATGTCTCTAGCGGAGTTTTAGGTCCAGATGAAGGCAAGGCAGATAAGCCACTTGACAGGGCAGACACAACAGGTAACCCACTTGCTGGGCAGACAACAGGTAACCCACTTGCAGGGCAGACGGCAGGTTGCCCACTTGCAGGTCAGACGGCAGGTTGCCCACTTGGAGAATACTCAACCAGGGTAGCCCGGATGCAGGCCCTCATACTGGGAGTCCATAGTGGGGCGCTGGCCGCAACTCAGGAAACCCTCTTTCAGGGTACACGGCAGGTTGCCCACTTGGAGAATACTCAACCAGGGTAGCCCGGATGCAGGCACTCATACTGGGAGTCCATAGTGGGGCTGGCCGCAAATCAGGAACATGGCAGGAAGCCCACCGGAAAGGGTAAGCTTAGCAGGAAGCCCACTGGAAAGCGCAAGCTTAGCAGGAAGCCCATCGGAAAGGGCAAGCTTGGCAGGAAGCCCACCGGAAAGGGCAAGCTTGGCAGGAAGCCCACCGGAAAGGGCACGCTTGGTAGGAAGCCCTACGGAAAGGGCTCACACATCAGGAAACCCTCTGGAAAGGGCACGCTAGGTAGGAAGCCCTACGGAAAGGGCTCACACATCAGGAAACCCCTGGAAGGGGCAAGCTTGGCAGGAAGCCCACCGGAAGGGGCAGGCTTGGCAGGAAGCCCACCGGAAGGGGCAAGCTTGGCAGGAAGCCCTACGGAAAGGGCACACTTGGAAGGAAGCCCACCGGAAGGGGCAGGCTTAGGAGGAAACCCCTTTTGATGGGGTGCACGATAGGAAACCCCTTTTGGTGGGGTGAACATGACAGGAAACCCCTTTTGATGGGGTGCACGATAGGTAGCCCTCTGGCCGGGCTGGAATGCTGCAGACTCCACTCCGCGAACTCCTGGCCTTTTGCCTGCGGCCATGTGTCACGGACTGGGTCCAAACAGAACACATAGGTGGGGCACACCTTATAAAGGAAACAGAGCTGAAGCAAAGAGCTGAAACAGAAGCAAGGAATGGAAGGTCAGAACAAAGCAAAGGGAAATCCAGGAATGGATCGAAGAAAAACAGAGAAACTAAAGCAAGACAGAAATGCAGCTCCGCAGCCTGGGCAGACCGTGACAGGGTCCATGTAAAAACATCAATACTGCCGAGTTTCTTTCCTCCACTGACACAATGTTCACTAATTACTTAGTCAGAGCAGGAATAAGGGATGTATATAGGAATTTTAAAACCTTATTTTTTTTTTTAAAATACCCATATTCCTTACATTATTTCTTTTTACATTTTTTTGTGGTTGATGCAATCTTTAGTAAACACTACAGCCTTCTAAACTCAACACTATGCCACATTTTCTACGAGCAGAACAAGACAGGAACAAGTCATTGTTCATAATTATACTCATGTGTTCTCATACATCAATTCATGTAATTTCTAGCTGCCTCTCTTTTGCTGGTTCAAGAAAATAGGAAAATGAATTTCATAGCAACAAAAATCAATCTATGTGAAGCAGATGAAATTACATGTCTCGTCTTTACTCAGATCCTGTCTGTTCAAGACTTTTGTCTGCTTTAAACTAATATGAAGGAATGACCATGTAAAATTTCAAATGGTAAAGGTACATGTTTCAAAACAAGATACCTATATTTATTTAGAACACAAGTAATACTATTTGAAAAATTACCAGGGTCTACATACCTCCAATCTGTTAAAGATTTCATGGAGAGCATGGGTGGGTTGTGGAGATCCACTGATCCCATGACCAGCGCAGGGAATGTGAGTTGCGGGTCAAAACACCATTACAGCCCTCACATCGTCCCCTCACAATTTGGCTATGCAGGTATGGTGAGCTGTTGCCACACTTTCCATGATGCCCACTTCTGGAGCCAGCCCTACCTCTCCTGCCTCTTACCACACACCCAACATGGTTAAAACAAAGTTAAAACAACAAATCATAGAAAAGATTATAAAGAAATATAAATCTGTCCTATCATTGCTGTTCCTGCTTACGTAATAATACATGTGTATTCAAATATTTTTTGCTCACTAATGTAATCGCTTCAATTCAAAACATTGTCAAGAAAGGTCAATTTGATCATCTGAGGTCCTCTGTTTTACCAAACTGAGATGTTAGAAAATGCATGTGGATTATTCTGCAACCATCAGGTTTCCTGATGGCTGCAGCCCGCATCAGGCCCCATGGGTATCCTACAGCGGTGTTCATGCTGACAGAAGAAAAGGACTCAAAAGTAAACAGGCGCCATACAATAATCCTTTTATGCACACATCTTATATTCGCCAGGGAGCATCACCTCGATCTGGGTTTGGCAAAATTGCAAAATGTTTTAATTAACAGCACATAAAATGTATTAAAGTTATATAATCCTCAAGGCAGAGGTATTTAGGCTTAATGAAGCCACCGGCCTCACGTGTTTCGTGCTGTGAGGCACTTAATCATAGGCAACATAGGTAAGTTTGAGAATTCATTTGAATCCTGCTCACCATTTAATTACACCTGAATCCCAAGAAAACTGGGATAAGGTGTTCAGACTCATGGAAATTTAGAAGAGCGATTACATAAGGAGACTAAAAAATTCAGAACCAAGGAGCATTTCACTGATCTTGAGGCAAAACTAAAAAAAAATATTTGGAGAAATTAAAGACTCTCGTTAAGGACGGTAAACAGAGGAAATTCCAAAGGGATATTAATAATTTTAAAAAAACCCTCTATATGCTCCAGAAGCATACTAAAATGTAATACTCATTTTTCCGAACAAGGTCCAAACCCCCATCCCTAGAACTAAGAAACAGACAGGTCATGATGACTAATGAGTAGCTAACCAATTTGTATTAAAATCCTTTATCAGTCCTTGAGAAGGGTCTCTCCTTCTCTCCAACACCCAAAGCTGATTGCTTTCTGTGGGTTAAAGACATCAATTTATATGCTAGAAAACTATACAAATTCTTTAAAAACAAGAAATCTAGGGAAGCCAAAGATTGGGGTATCTCACCGGATGTGGGAATTAGAGAAACAGGGGAATAAAGACGTAGATCACTTTTATCCACCGGGTACACAATTCAGTTGCCCAAGTACTTTCACAGCACAAATGTTGTATCTCCTAAACATCCAATTCTTTGTACACAGGTAACAAGATATATGGGAGAGATCATCTTGGATAATCAAAAAAGATTGTTTAATTTGTCCTTCAATGAATGGATGGCTGTTAAAGAACTATCATCCATGAATGATGCAATAATAAAATCAGCAGGCAAAGAAGACTGCGCAGTCTTAATGGAGCGTGAGCAATCTACCAAAATGTGTTAACTGATACTGGAGACCGTGGGTGGCTACAAGAAATAATCCAACGAATCGTTTTTTATAGGAACTTCGAGAACACCTAGTAACAGCTATAAGGCATTACTTAATTACTGAAAATGATTCTCCCCTCTAAGCCACTTTCTATTGCCTTCCTAAATTACATAAGAATAACACTCCCGGCCATCCTATTGCGTCAGGAGTTAACAGTCTTACTGGTAACCTATGCAGATATGTCAATGAGATACTGTTTCCCTGTGTGATTAAGCTACCATCATATATTAGGTATACAAAACAGGCTTTGGATATTTTAAATAACTGTACTGTTCCACAGACTGCTTTTCTGGCTAGCCTAAATGTAGTCGCCCTTTACAGCAATATTCCCCATGATTTGTCAGCATTGGGCCCAGGCTATAGTATCCAATACCTTTTTTTAGGTCTGTTCCATACCATAACCAGACATTTCAGTTGCTGTGTGTGTGTTCTGTTCTCATTGATTCTGTTGTCATTGATACCCCACTCTTGGCTTTGCATGTATTCAAAATTTTTAAATATTGTTCCGATTATGCCATAAATATAATGATACACTTGACATGTTATGGATGGCATTGCTTCTATGTTCTGGCAATCAGTCCAAGGCATAAAGTAAAAGAATGGAAATAACCCTGTAGGGGTACAGTTAGTGTGTATTTTTGTCCCTCCCAGGGATCCTGGTACTATAGGAATATTGAAAAACATTTAGAAAGCATGAGAGAGATAGGGATAGAGAAGGAAAGTGTGAGAGAGTGAGTGAGAGTGAATGTGGCACCGGGCAATTAATTTCGTTCCTGAATTAAAATGCCCCCCCCCGCCGCCGCCGGATTTCCGCGATTTTCATCAGAACTGAATGGACAGGGAATATAATTGAATCTCTTCTATAATCGAATCTACTTTAATAACCTTCATTGTATCCTGTCTCTCTTGAATGTTCTCCTGGATTTGCCATATAAATGTTGATGGCAAAGTTACAGCCTCCTTGTGTCATTGGTTCCTCGCTAGAATATACTGTAGAAAAAAGAATCAATAAAGTTATTTGAACCTGTCCTTTGTAACGAGTGTATCTTTCTTAATTTTCAGTGGTTCAACATTTTGGTTTCATTCTTTTGCCATTGATTTATTAAAAAACTTTTCTGGATTAGTAATAATTTTCTAATTATTAAGTTTAGCTAATCTGATTGTTTTCTTACAAATTGTTGTTTGTGTTACACCTCTGATTGAAAGCCTCTCTTTTTGTTTTTTTTACTATATTCTTTTCTCTCCCTTTAAAAATGACATTGTTTTCCCTGAATCGATTTTCCAAAGGTACATAGAAGTTGTCTCAGTCTTGAGTGTTCCATTGAAATGAAGTGCTTTTACCTAAATAAATCATAAATACCATAGTTTACGGTTCTATACTATTTGTGTCAGTATAGAGCAAAACCTTTTTCCAAAAAGATTTCAATCCACAATACCGTACTTACCGGCGTATAGCACGCACCGGCGTATAGCACGCACCCTCGCCGGGACCGGAAGTGAGGGAGACGCGGCTGCAGATCGTGCAGCTCTAGGATATATCGGCATATAACACGCAGGTAGGATTTCGGCTTTTTTTCGTTTTTAAAAAAGTGTGTGTTATTCGCCGATAAATACGGTAATTACAACTTTTCATATAGTTATTCAGTCTTTTCTATTTGCATTAGCAGTTGCTTTTCTTCAAGCTTTGATGGGTTTACCTATTGGTAAATCCAACCCTTAAGGATCCCAGTTTTATCTACTTCCATAAAAATTAACATCCCTAAAATTAAAGACAAAACATATATATAGTAATACACAGATTACAGGTTGATTTTTTAATGTGTAAAGAAACATGATGAAGCATCTATTTGAAATTCTTACTTTTTACTATTAAACGGTAAAAAATGCTAGGCTTTATCTATTATAAAAAGAATAAAATGTGCAAATACAGGCAAAATACAATAATAAAAGTCAGAAAATAATTATTTAAATAACAAAAAAGTTAACAATGAGCGACATAAAGCTTTTTTATCTTTTAGTTTCATTTCCTGTCTCAACATCTACAGGATTTTCAATTTCAGTTCAATTCTATCTGCTCACTTTCAAAGGTATTCAATATTTTCATTCAGGGAAGTAATTTTTGTCAGAAAGCCACGCTGATATTTGTAAGAGGTTTTCACAAAAGACAATTTCTACTTGCAAAAGTGAAAAAATGTAAAGGCTCCTGTGCTGGATATTTGGTTTTACTCATCTATCACTAGCTCAGTGTGATAGCTTAAAAGACAGCATGAAAAAAATCCTAAAGAATCTTTAGGTTCTAGTATGGAAGCTTTCTGAGTGCTTTTATACCTGTGTAGAACATTTCCTAAAGGCACACTTTGCAGCCTAAGGCTGGATTATGTATCGCCACTTTGCAGATATTGAGTGAATGTTGAAATCATAGGCTTCACTTCAAATTACGTTTCTTTCCGTAATAGTTTTTACAAAATAAAAGGAAGGTTGTACAATTGTGAGGTAAAATGGTAAAAAAATATTCACTCTTTGTATCTGTTTATATTGAACAGCAATCCTGAATTATTTCTACCACCGAGACTGTCAAGATCAGACATCACTCACAGCCTTCACAGTAAAAATGTCCAGTTTGTAGTTCCTTAGTATTTACTACAGTATTTCTATTTTGCAATGCACTGCGCTATAGGTGCAGGGCAACTTTATATTCTGGGTATAGGAGAGTGTTAATTTTGTCTAGGTTTGCGAGATGAAGGTTAGAAAACTCTAGAGGCACTTGTGCTGCGGGTTTTGGTTTTCTTGTTTTTTGTCTGCTATGTCCTCATGAAACTGGGGTTCTATAGATATTCAGCGCCCAAAGTGAACTGCTGACAGTCTGCACTGACCTGTTGAGTCTGGGGAGCAGCAGAAAGCTGAGGATGCAGCATGGAAGAGCTGCTGAATAGTCGATCTTCCTCCCACCCAATGAGAGAGTCAAATAAATCTGTTAATAATGTGTTTTTGTTTTTAAATAAAAAGCAAATAAAAATAAACACATAAAAAAGGCAAGAGAAAAGAAAGACATTTATTGTTGTGGTTTTTATTGGGGTGAAAGTTGCCTTCTAGTTGAAAGGAGGGGAAACTGGTTAAAGATGTTCTAGGCCTTTTGGCTTATAAAGTGGTTGGCTGGGTCCCAAAGATTAAATGTTGCTGCTGTGGGCTTGGGCCAAGAGCTTTAAGAAACATGTTATATTTAAAGTTGGTTATGATGGTGTATGCACATATAAAACGCTAAGTAAGAGAACACTGCCAGTTTTTACCTTATTGAGTGTCAGGTGTTTTTTTTTAATTTTTTTTTATAAATGTAACTGTGTAACTACATACTTTACAACTACATGAATGATTTGATTATTTTTTTTGGATTAAAATGTGGATACATGCTTATTTGCATGTTTTTTTGCATGTCACTTTTGAAATACATTTTAAAACATGCTTAATTGCACTACCAAATAATATTAGAACAACAAAATGCAGTATATTTTTGTAGGAGAATCAATTGGCAATTGATTTTTTGGATTATACATTAGCCTTTGTAGGAAGCTTCATTTTCTTTTAGGGGCATACTCTGACATGCACATGTTGTTTATGTATCATTGACCAACAAATGCTTTCCTATTACTCTACTCAATGTGTGTTCTTTATTTTAATCATAAATCATTTTGTTCATGAAGATTAAGGCCTTCAGCCTTAAGGACTAGGCTGTTTTTTTATTTGTATACCCTTCATGATCACTCGAATTAAGCTGTGATTTTCTTCATATATATATATATATATATTTATCTATTCTCTACATTCATGGTATAACCAATATTTAAGAGTCCCTTTAAGGCCTAGGAAGGCCTTAAAGGGACGGTGTACCATGTGTGGACGATGCACCATAATGATAAAACCATTTATAGTGTCAGTGAAATGTTTCATGCCAAACCAAACACTTAGCTGGAGTGGAAAAAATCTCACATCTGTATGATGCCATGAGGATGAATGCTTGCCCTAGGTCCCATCAATATTAAATTATGGCCCTAATAAGGTAGAGTGCATTCTGAAAACTATTCATTACAATGTGTGCCATCTCTGTCCCCAAAACTCGTTGCCTCCAAACAGCTTCCCAGGGCCCCAAACAGATTATATGTACCATCTTTTGCCACCAAACAGCTTGTCAGTGCTCCCAAACAGATTGTTTGTGCCATCTTTGCCCTCAAAATGAAAGAGAAAATATTGGTCATGTTCAAGGAGGTGCAGATAATTTGTTCTGTAAGGGGCCTCAAAATTTCTGATGAAGGCCCTCTATATCAGCATTTTATTGCACATTAAAGCACTTAATATGTAAGGTGTGAAGCTTGACTATTCATTTGCTTTTAAATGTATCATTAAGACATGCATGGGATATGATGCATGCCCCCCAACTGTCCCGATTTAGACGGGACAGTCCCGATTTTGGGTCTCTGTCCCGCCTATGCCTTCCTCTGTCCTGCTTTGCAGGGGCAGAGAAAGGTGAGGCCAGGGCCGGGATACCGGCGGCCAGAAGAGGCTTACAATCCTGTTCGCAACCGCTGAGCGGCTGTTTTGAATGTTAGCAGAACAACATTTTAAAACAGCTACTGAGAGACTGCGAACGACATTGAAAGCCTCTTCCGGCAGCTGGCGTCTAATGAAATTAAAGGGGCTGGCGTGCTCGCACCGCGCTGCCCAATGGCCGTGCCTCAGCTGTTCGTCCCACCCCTTTTAGGATGTGGGACGAAGTGCTAAGGCACAGCCATTGGGCGGCGCGTGCACGCCAGCCCCTTTAATTTCATGAATGGCCTCCACCCTGGAGGCAGAGTGTCATATAGGGGGTATAAGGCATTTCTGGAGCCAGAGTGGCATATAAGGGGTATAAGGCATATTTTAACCCCCTATATGCCAGCGTGGCATATAGGGGTATAAGACATTTCTGGAGGCAGGGTGTCATATAGGGGTTATAAGGCATTTATGGAGCCAGAGTGCCATATAGGGGGTAAAAGGCATTTCTGGAGGCCAGAAGTGCCATATAGGGGTATAAGGCATTTCTGGAGGCCAGAGTGGCATATAGGGGGTATAAGGCATATTTTAACCCCCTATATGCCAGTGTGGCATATAGGGGTATAAGGCATTTCTGGAGGCAGGGTGCCATATAGGGGTTATAAGGCATTTATGGAGCCAGAGTGCCATATAGGGGGTATAAGGCATTTGATTACAAAATCAAAGGAGGAAGGCTAAGATTAGCCTTTTTGAATTAAAAAATATATCTGCTGCTGTGGACTACTCTTCCAATGATGCTCAGCCAGCATTATGGTGGACACCTGGCTGGCTGAGAATCATAGGAATTTTAGTTCACAGCTAGCATCTGCAGCTTTACTGTTGCTGCACTTCCCATGATGCTCAGCCAGCATCATGGAAGTAAGTATGTCTGGCTGAGCCTTATGGGAATTCAATGTGTTGGTTATTTTTAACATGCATGACTGTGCTGACAAAAATAAAGCGTGTTCTAAGTGACGATGCAAGCACAACATTTTAAAGTGCAATTGCTTGTATCGGTGAGTTCCGCAAGATTTTAAAAAAAAAGTGTCCCTCTTTCACATTTTGAAATGTTGGGAGGTATGTATGATGTCATTGGGCCTAGTGTATAGTGCAGTGATGGCGAACCTATGACACTAGCCATTTGGGGTGACACGCGCAGCAGTAGCGTACCTGGCGGGGGGGCGGTCCACACCGGGTGCCGCTCATCAACTTGCCGGCACCCCTCCAGAGACGAACAGACCTCCGGCTCCCTTGAGTGATTTTAAGACCGTTCCCTTGAACCGGCTTAAAATCACTCAAGGGAGCAGGAGGTCTGTTAAAGACCTCCGATACTGCTCCCTTGCAATCCGCGCGGCAACTGCTGCTGTGCGCCGGGGTTTGTTGTCAGATCCCGGCGCACAGCACTGAAGCCGCGCCCACAGTGCCCTCTGACCCGGAAGAAGACAGAAGAAGAGGAGCGAAGAGGAAGAAAAGTAGCTGACTGCTGTAGGAAGAAAAGTAGAAAAGAAGAAAAGAGGAAAGGTAGGAAATCATTCAGTAAGAGTGACAGTGAGAGTGGATTGGTATGTGTGGAATCTGTGGATTGGTATGTGT